>CAEGAD010059470.1:0-71431 GCA_903067055.1 Poeciliopsis paucimaculata
TTTCTTCTGTTTTTAAAAAGTGGGGCCTGTTTCTGCGTGGCATTGCTTTACTGCCGCCATTTTGCTTTTATTTCTGAGTGCAAGTGCAAACAGAGAAACCATGGAAGTTGTGGGAAAACAAGGAAATGTGTTTACGTGGTGCTCACCTCGCATGTCAGGTGAACTAAAAACCTTAGTTTTTATTCTAAGTTGTTACAATCTAGGTTTTTTTTTTATCTTGTTTTTGTTTTTTTCTTTATATGTCGAACTTCTGACTAGCCTTTGGACTGCATATTTATTTCTTGTTGCTACTGCCATGAGAAATCCCAACGGCAACAAAATCAACAGAAATGAACAAACTGAGATGTCTCAGCTTTATCGTCTGCTGAACTGGAAAATATCTTCAATGTTGCAAAAAAAAACAAAAATATCCTAAGGAATGTACTTGTGTGGACTTTTATTAACCTGTGAATTAAGATGCTGTTCAGTTCGGCTCCGCGGCGGTTCTGTTGTCGTCCTTTTAAAGTGGTTCTCCAGTGGACTCGTGTGCTTCCGCCGCAAAAACAAAACACGAGAAAAAAAAAGAAAAACCCAAGCGTGAGTCATTTTGTCGAGAACTCGGCTGGGTTTAGAAGTACATTGTTGGGTTTTATTTTGTGACTTACGTGGGAGCGAACTCGCCCCCCCCGCTGTGCGTGTTTTACACTTGAATTCAGAACCATTGTGAGGAGCACCGCCGGACGAAGTGACTCGGTCAGGTCGATCTTTTTCTGCCATTGTCTGGTGACGGTGTTTACAGGAGGAGGAAGCATCAAGGACACTTTGATACGACTCAGCAGCTTCTCAGTGTGTTGCTCTTACTTTGTCATACTACATGATTGTATACTAAATGTAAGATTAAGAACTAATATGTATTTGATTTTTTTGCCTTGTCTGTGGTTAAAAGCTATTATTATTATTATGGCAAATATATATCTATTTTTTTGTATACCTTATTTTCCTAAATGGTAATCTGTGAAGCTGTCCTGGCTTTGCTGCTTCCCCCTTTGAAAAGTTCAATCACACATGTAGACGCCGTTCTGTGTTCCTGCATGCACGCCATGCCTTTCTTCGCCTCGCCTCAGAGTGGCGCATTTTAAGCTTACTTGTTTGTGAATGCCATACTAGTTTTTGAGAATATACAGAAGGACAATTGTTGAACAAGCTTTTACTCTTAAGTAAATATTTTTTGAGCTTCTGTTGACCAGAGCATAGTTGCTATTTGGCTTGAATTACTAAAATATTTTAAAATGACGTTTTCATGTGAGATTAATTTTTTTTTGGACACTTTAGAAATGACAAACAAAATACTAAGTTATTTTAAATTTACTCACTATTTAAGTTCTAAAAATGATACCTTGTTGCTGTTTTTCTAAAAAGAAAATGACGAGTATTTAACGTTATTTGTCAGACTATCAGCTCGCCTGCATCTGGCTGTTTCACAAAGATTACCTATTGACGGCTAGCTTACATCAAGTGTGCGCTAGCAGACCCTAGATCATGTTGTATAGACTTTGATATTGAGTGGAAAGTAAAATAAACTGCAAGGTATGAATTGGCTAATTAGGCACTTTCTGCCGTATTTTATTTAAAAAGGAGTTTAAACCAATATGTTGAATTTTTTAATTTTTTTGTTTCATAACCATAGGGAAAAATATAGATATATGGTTCTATAGAGTAATGGAAGGAGCAACAACGTGAACGTTTTAGATGTGATAGCGTACTGAGAAATTTAACGGCTGAGTAGAATTAGCTTAAAGCGAGGCACAAAATTAGCCGTTCCATATTTTTTTTTCTTATTTATCTTACATTTTTTTAAGTGTTTAAATTCTGGATTCATAAATTTAACTTAAACTGTTAAGTTTTTTCTGCTCCAAGCTTAAAAGTCACATACATTAGCTATGCTACTAGCGTTTCCACTGGGCTGCTGGTGAAAACAAACAAAAAAACGGCTATTAATTTTGGTTACTTGTGTCGATGAATCAGGCTAATCCCCTGATGGGAAGTAGTCACTGTGAGGCGCTGTAGATGTTCAGCTGTGGTAGGATTGTGCTACTGTATCCATAGTGTGCCAGCTACACGCTCAAAACCTTAGAGGCTTTAGTGGTTGTTGTGCCAAGTCTGTACTTTGGGTTTAAGACTTAACGAACTGTGTGTGTGTGTGTGTGTGCGTGTGTGTGTGTGTGTGTGTGTGATTATGATAGCGTGTGTGTGCAAGCTTTTGACACGCTTCAGATGCAAAAGTCATTGCGTGTCGTACATTTCAACGTTTACTGTATCTTTGCCTTGCACTTTACAACGAAGCAAACTTAATAGGGAAAAAAACCATCGACAAACATTTGCATATGTACGTGTGTTGAAATCTTGAGTGAATTTTTTTAAAAATTGATTTGATGAAAAAATATTTAAGATATTGTACATGGATACAAATGTGCTGGTAAAATGTAATACCTAACCAATCATAAAGCGTATATAAATACAAATGTAAAAACCAAGGTTTATTACGTTGGTGGTTTTAAATGATGTGATGATGTCCTCACGCCTGCCGCAGTGTAAAACATGTTGAAAACTGTAATTATCCTGAAAATCTTAAGTCGACATATTGAAACTGTCCAGTGTTATTTATGGATTACAAATGACTCGTTTACACAGCCGAGGTGTTCTGCCGCTGTCGAGCCAATCTTTGAGTGCTTTTCAGTTTTTAAGTTTGATTACAATATGCTGTACTGAAAACGATGACCAAGATGTTGAGGTATGAAAGCCATTTTGTAAAAAAAAACAACAAAAAAAAACTGGTTGCCTGTTTGTTTTTTAAGGATCATTTTATTGACTGTCTTTTGGATTTTCTTTTCAAAGATTGTCATTTCTTTTCTAGATTTTGTGTAATTTGTTTTCGAAATGCAAAAACGAGGATTTGGGTGGAAACTCTTCCGATCGCTGGAGCTGCAGTGAAAATGCCGGCGGAGGAAATCTGCAGATTGAAAATGTTTAACGCCGTTGGTGCAGCAGAGACTGTGCAGCAAGCCAGACTAGATGTTGCACGACCTTGAGGTGTTTTCGTGTGCTATCATGTGCGATGTGTAACAAACACAAAGTCAGTGCAACCCTCTGGAGATTAAATGACTTATTGAAGTGTGATGGTTCTTTTTGTCATGTTGAATTTTGTACAATTTAAAGAGACAAGAACTTTTTTTTTTTGCTTTCAGTCATAAAGACTTAACCAGATTCATACAATATGAATGTACCTCATGTTTAAAAGGTTTAGCTAGCTACTCCAATATTTATGTATTACTCTCATATTATGAATATCAATTTTCAAGCATGGCCATAGATTTTAAATTATATTTACACAGAGAGATTGGAGCCATTCTAAAATATGAACATACTTTAATCCAAATCTGTGGCCCTCTTAGCTTTTCTGATTAATGACAAACATAACCAAAACTGGAAACTGTGTTTTGATTTATTAAAGCTTTAAAAACACAGTCCTGTAGAGAATCACTCCTACTCCGTGTTACTAAGCCGTTTGTCACCAGTTTTTGTTTAAATTGAGCTTTAGCTAAACAATGTCTCACCATCTTTGTCGCTCTCTCAAGGCCAAACACCAGCAGCGCCGTGTAGGTTGGATTCAGATGCACCGCAGGCCTTTACTGATGAAAACAATGTGCTGACACACAATCCAAGCATGACTCAGCAGCTGCAGATCTGAAGTGCTTTCTTTACGAATAAAGGACACCGAGTCATTGAGCTTCCAGCTTCTTTGCATCATTTCACTCTTTCCGTTCTGTGCTCAGATACGGATCGTAAAGCCTCACTTCGACGTCTCTTTTTCAAAACTGCAATCATGTTTAATGCTTTACTAATTTATGAAAACGCTGCATATGTAAAAAATAACAAAAGAAATGTGAGATAGTCCTATCTCTTTAAGAAGCTTCCAACGCTAATCATACTTCTCCACGATGCCGTTTACATCCATTCTTAGAGTGTCGTGGTTTGTGCGATGAGCCTAACAGGTGTTCGCTAATTGCTGCTGCCACTAGTTTGTAGGTGAGGGTTGGGAGCTTTGGATGATAGGCGGCACTTTTCATGAGCAAGCGTTCAGGCACCCCCGAATGGTTGCCATGGAGGACTTGAGGAAGAATCAAAGCATCAAATCCAGGTATGTTTTCTGCTGAGGGAATAATAGAATAACGTGATATAAATCTGAAAAGAGTCACTTTTGCATAATAACCTCCCTAAATATTTAAATATTGAGCTTAATATTTTACTAAATATATATACAATACATGTCCTAAATATAGCTTCACCTGAACATTTTACCAAAGGTTTACAGGCTTTTCAGCTAAATGATAGAATATAAATTTTTGTTGTAGCTAAACGTTTAGCAAAATAATGTCTCAATGTTTAGCTTCATTTTCTAACGTGTTGCTATGGAATCGTTCAACAGCTACTCACTCACGTACAGAACGACATTAACGTTCACTACACTAACATTAGGCATGCTGATCTTATTTTAATTAATTTTATAGTTTGTCCAACATAACTGAAAATACAAAATAACTTTATACAGAGAAACAGACATAAAAAGGTTTATTTCTATAAGTATTTTGCATAATCAAAAGATTTCAACAGGCTCATAACCTCTGATATGATATAAAGTTACTGCAGAAAAATGAGAGTATTTATTATTGGTTGCTAAAAATAAGAAAAATTCTGTTAGCTTTTTTTTTCACATCACTCCACATCAGCATCATGATCTTCCAGGTCTGGCATGTCTTCATATCCTTCCTGCTCCTCCTCCCTTCGCTGCTCCTCCAGCTTCCTCCTCTCCTCCTCCGCCCTCTTCTGCTCCTGCATCAGCCTCTTCATCTCTTCCTCCACCTCCTGCCTTTTTAAATTCTGCACCTCTTGCTCTTGCCTCCTCTTCCTCTGCTCTTCACTCTCGCCCCCCTGGTTCTTGTTCTCCGGCGTGTCGTAGGCCCACTCCTCGTCCGAGTCGCTGATGTCGTCGTCGGCGATGTCCCAGACGGGCTGCTGGGACTCCTGGTTGTCATTGACAACGTCGTCGTCGACGGGCTCCGGCTCTGGCTTGTAGTTCGGGTCCTCCAGTTTGCCCCAGGACACCTGGTTGGCCTTACGGAGCGTGATCTCCACTTTAGACGGGACCATGTTGACCCAACTCTGTTTGGCGTCGATCACCTGAAAAATCATTACAAAACAGATAAATACAAGTTTCTAGTTAAAGAAACGGTTGCATGTGCCAATAACTACAACTTTATCAAAGGTTGCTGGTGATACTTTCCCCCCAGAAGTGGAATTCTCTCTTGAAAATCTTGTTGTTCTCAAACTGGATTTGACATATGAGCTGCAAGACAGGAAACAGAAGTGAAACTCCATAAAAGTTCATGGATCTGATTTCATGAATAATTATGGGAATTTTTTTTGTTGTTGTTGTTACAACTGTATGAACACTGAATAATTATTCCTGCTGCTCACCACTGTTGGATTTACTTCTATGCTGCAGAAATCGGGATTTGAGTTCTTGGCGTAAATTGTTACCACGACCGTGTTTGCAGTTTGGTGCCAGTCATGTCGACATGCCACTTTCTTCTTATCCTGAGAACATAAAATAAAAATACAAATTATTCACGGAGAGACAGAGCTTCTGCCTGTTTCCGCTCAGATGTAGGTGGTGTGTGTACCTGCTTTGCAACCCAGCGGTGTTTCCCCGTGGTGCAGCCCTTCTGGTCCAGGAACGCGTTGAAGTCTGTTGTCTTTATGCAGCAGCAGCTCCAGTATTTGTACCTAGACAAAGAAATCACCGCAGTTGTTTGATCTGGAGCAGGAAGAACACCAGAAACAGCGACGCACTGACAATTCACTTCCTCAAAGTCTTAGACTTATGTATCTAAAATTACGGCAATAAAATCCCTTAAATTAAATTTTAAAAAGCAAGCTGGCCTGTTGATCAGGGGTCTTTAATTTTGTCTGGACCTTTTAATCTCGTATGTATTATTTTTTTCTCCTAGAACTTTTCTGTCAAAGAAAAATTTTAGTTACTCACAAACGTCTTAATTGCATTCTTTGACTTGAGACGGTTGAGGTTGCTGCTAATTAGCTACTGATTAGCTAGCTAGTTAGCTTTTTTTTTTTTTTTTTTTTTTTGCGTCTATCATGGACGGATGCAGTTGGCTGGATGAAATTATGGAGATAAAGGCCTTAAAAGTAATTCATAATGATCTTCAAAGGTCTTAAATTTAAGTTGGTGGAACTTGCAGAAATGTTTGTTTCCCATTTCAGCCGCCTCCTTTCTTGCTTTCCTCTCACAACCTTCACACCGTTAACACTCTTGCTTTATGGGAGCCATGTAGCTGTTGTTTGAGAGCGGAGCCATGCAAATATTATGATGTTGGAATAATGGCTTAGATGTTGAGCAAACAAGAGGGAAACATGCAGCAGTGAATTCCTTCCTTCTTACCCCTCATGGAAGACGGGCGCTCCAGGGTGGTGGGTGCAGACCTCCATGTCTGTGTCTGGGCCTTCATAGACCTGAACAAGCAAATGAGACGCTACTGATCAGAGATGCTTTGATCAATGAATCCTGAGTCACAAGATAAGGTCAGCAACAAGGAGTGTTTGTCTGAATCTTGAGACTTACAAATTTCTAATCCAGATGTGCAATTTTAGCATAAACCAAGAACCTGAATATCTTACATATCCAGGTTTGTGCATTTCCAGTGGTCTACTTTCTAACTAGCAATTTATTAAAAATGTCCCTAGAAGATGTTGCTGTTAGTAGATATGTCCACTAGATGGAGCGATTAAACCTTACAGGTTCAAAAGCCTTAGGAAGAAAGTTGAAGCACAGCAGTGTTTGTGTTTTTCTGTATTTACCGGGTCCCGTGTGTGCTTTTGATAAATACGTTTTAACTATTAATACACATTTTTGTTGATTAGCTGAGGGGGAAAATAGTAGATAAAATCATCCCTGTGCATGAAATAAATTTCCTTCCACAGATGGGTTGAACTTTTTAATGTTTTCTTTACATCACAACCAGAAACTTCACTGCGTTTTAGAGATTTATGATGGATCAACACAAAGTGGTTCAAAACTATGTCAATATAACAATGATTAATGGGTTTGATTTTGTATTTTACAAATGGTACAAAACTTTGTAAAACCAGCTCTCTCTAGAAGACTCCAGAGCCTCACATTTGGTCTGGTCTCGGTTTCATACATTCAGGACTACATGGATTTTATTTCAATACGTGGAAATATAACTAAATTGTCATAACATTTTTACATTTATTTATTAGCATGCTTTCTTTCATTTATCATGAAAATTTATTATTTTCATGATAAATAAAAAATAAAAGAAAAAGTGCAGATTCATATACAAGCAATAACGTGACTCAATGCTAATATATTTTTGTTGCCGCTGTCACCATCCCCATGGGAGCTGGAGGAAGTTAATACAGTTTTATATAATTACCTGATAATTATATAATATACACATCAATAGTCTCAGTCCCTAAAACTCTTGTCTTGGTCTCGACTACAATACAGCTAGAGACTGAAATTTAAACAGAGCTCAGTAAAAGAAGGTTATATACAGACATTGCCTTGATATTTAATTAAAATAATTAAAGTATAGTTCAGTGCCAATAGGAAGCCTTAATGTGAAATCACTGCATTCTGCAGTTCTTGCAGTTTCCTCCCATGTGCAGACATCAGCCACTGCTGCAGATAATGAATTTCTCAGCTTTTGCTGATGTCAGATCAGCGACTATTTTGGGCCTGGGCAGGAATGCCAGAGACGCCAGCTAAACACACACACACACTGAAACACACCGGACACTCACTGTTTTGCAGCCTGTGTTCTTGCAGCGCGTCCCGTGCATAACGTCCTCACTATCTGTGAGACGAAACAATGACAGAGAGACGGGTGAGGACTGTTTCATTCCAGTTAGTCTTTGAGAAAAAAGATGTAGGGATCTTTCAGCATACAGGTGCAGAATAATAAAGAGTTGGGTTTATCAGAGGCTTGAAGGATAGGACTGAACTAAACTGTTGAATTACGAATGAAATCCAGTGTTGACGTATTAATACGTCAACTAGCGATTACACAAGTAGTGTGACACACATATGTATTCGGCTGCTGCAAATAAAGTCTGAAGCAAATGATTACCTTCAGACGGAAACTGATTAGTCATTGTGTGTGTAATTTAGTCTTGACATAAATGCAGCTGTTTGGTCAAGACCTCAGAGGTTTGATAGAAAACAAACAGCAGCCATTTTACCCTGGATCTGGCTAAAGGAAGCCGTTTAGAGCCACAGATGTTTTTCTCTTTAGCAAAATATATCATACTATATTACACTTCACATTTATTTATTAGTTTGTGTTGCTCTATCAAAAAATATGTAGCTGTAGAAATAAAATACAAATACCACAGGAACAAACTTTAGAAAGCTTTAAAAAAAAAAACTTTTTTATATTTTTAAGGCTATTCTGAATGAAATTTAAGACCTGCATCAAAACAGAAATTTACAAGAAAACTAGCTTATCTGCGCAGAATGCTCACTGTTTTGCAGCCTGTGTTCAGAAGTGAACCATTGGCAAAGGTAAACATCATAGAGCAAACGGGCGATAAATTTACCTTTTCTAGTTAGCGCTAGCCTCAGCAGCCTTATGTATTGTCATAAAGATGTCTGCGTGTGACTCAAACTTTTGCCCGACAGAAAAGTCTAGCAAGAAAAAAAACAAAAAACAACCTAGAATCAAGATTAGTCTTGTCATGAGAAAATGTAGGACTTGTGAGGAAAGTTCACAATGATTTTAAGACATTTTACGGCCTTAATTTGAAGATTTTTTTACGGATGCCCAGACACCGTGCTCTAAAACTTGAGCAAAGATTTGGATTCAATCAATGTTAACATGATGATCCTCATTCCTTTAAAAGAAATGAAGCTGAGAAACTGAAACACTGCTTTAATCTTTATCTCTGTTGTGACAGTGCACGTTTTAAGGCTGAAATGTGGATTTTTGCTCCCGGTTTTCTTGAGAAGAAGGACTGACCTTTCTTCTCGCTCCCTGCGCTTCTGTTCAGTCCCAGTTTCTCCAGCGCCTGAATGAGAGACGCCGACACTTTGTGGGGCAACTTGGTCATGGGCTGGTCTGAGCTGTGTAGACACACACACACAGTCGTGTTTTCATCACTTGTGGGGACTTCACATTGACTTCCATTACTTTCTGCAGCCTAACCCTTACCATAACCTTTACCCTAAACCTAACTATCACAGACCTAACCACTAACCCAAAAACAACAATTTCCCTCATGGGGACCGAGGAAATGTCCCCACATCCCCACATTGTAGACAGAAATAGATTAGTTTCTGTCTACAATGTGTTTTTTATAGCCATAAGGCTATAAAAAGCTAGTACACACACACACACTTCTGTTAACAGCAAAATGTACATCAGGATAGGCTTACGGAGAATTATTTATTACTCTACGTACGCTGCAGCCGACCTCACCCTGACCTGTCTGGATGAGTAACAGGGATGTCTGAGCAAACTGAAAACACCTCAGGGAGGAAGCTCCATCCCTCACCTGGGTCTCTCTTTCTGCAGCACCTCGGCAGATTTGGGGCCCTGGTAGATGATCTCCCGGTCGCTGGCGGGTTTCGCCTCACTCTTATCTGACGACACCTCGGGCCTCAGAGGCTCCTGGGGCTTCATGTCACTGTGGGGCCCACGGGTGCAGCCCTGCGGGTGAACGCATCCATTTAATTAGTTAATTTTTTTTCTTTGGCCAAACTTAAATGTTTCAATCTGATGTTAACAGATAAAAACGATTAATTATTGATTTCTTCTGCCATGACGTCAAATATGCTGAGGCTGTAATCCTTGGTAAATGTGAATATTTGAAAATAGAATTTTTGCATTCAAACATGGAGTTTTTTGCTGATAATAAACGTAAAGTTCATCAGAAACTTGGTGGTGGCAGCATCATTGGATAGTTGGACGATTTTGTCGGACACAAAATCGTCCAACAGTGATCGGCTGAATGATAAACTGTTGGAGAAACGACTGATATAAACAAAAATACTGTTTTTTGAGACCATTTTCAACATATATATTAGTTGAAAAAGTAAAAATAATGTAAACTCTGTACACCCTCTCTAAAATATATATATTAGCCTCTCTCTCTCTCTCTTTATTTATATATATATATATATATATATATATATGTGTGTGTGTGTGTGTGTGTGTGTGTGTGTATAATATATATATATATATATATATATTTATAAAGGCTAAATATTTAAAATATTTTAATTGATTAAAAATATCCATTGTAAGATAGTTTAACAGGAAGAAAAAGCCCATTTAAAAGTGATTTAAAGAAATGCATTTAATGTTGCAAAAGCAGCAAATGTGTCAGTAAACCATAGCTATTTTTTGTCATTTGCGTTGACTCATTGAGTCTGTTCACTTTTAGTCAGCAGTTTTGTCTCTTATTTCCATTTCATGCCATAAAAACTTTAAAAAATGCAATTTTTTTGTCTATTTTCACAAATAAAATAAAGACTCTGTTCAGCGATGAATGAAACATTTTAGCTTTGACAAGCCTAAATGTTTCACATTTTCAACTTTAGATCATCAAAGATTCCAGATTCCTTAAAAAAGTGGAATAGCCCTTAAATTTAGTTGGTTTAATTTAGTTTGTTTACTTACAAATATTTCTTTAAATGTTTGTTAGTGTTTTTGTTTTGATACATTAAGCTACATGATGTCTTTCTTTTAGTTTTTAGTATAATCCACTGGTTTCACTGGAGCGTGCGGTTCATTTCGTCACCGACTGGATAGTCAAAAATATTTCTCTCTCACTTCTTTTTACATGAAACAGTTTTTCTCCAGTGAATTTTTTTTTCTTTTTCTCCATCTGCTTGATTAAAGTTTCATCAAAAGGAGCTGAATATCTACTGGTAGCTTCCCTTTCTCACTCTCCAAATACTCCTAACTTTAAATTAAATGTGCTTTTTATTATTTGCTACCTTGATGGAGAGAAACTCTGAGAAGTCTGTCGTCCTCTTCTTGCAGCAGGACCAACCCTGAAAACAGACACACATTCGTGGAGCGATGCTGTTTACATTCGGGACCAACAGTGCGGACCTGGAGATCGGCTCACCTTCAGGGCATCATGGAAGATGGGGACTCCTGGATGGAAGAGGCAGGAATCTGTTGTTGGGGAGGGAAGACAAGCTTATTTGTAGAAGGCAGTTCAAATCATAAAAACATCATGCAGTCACCAATTACGAAACAAGCAATAAACATTACATTTAGTCATGATCAAAATCATAAAGAAAATACACCTAAAAAATGTTGATCAATGTTCCAGGTGGGTTTTTAGCCTTGATTTAAAGGAACTCAGTGTTTCAGCAGCTTTAATGTTTTCTATAAATTTGTTTCAGAAACGGGTACAAGCAGGGAAAGGAAATGTTAGTCTGCATATAGTTCCCCACACAGTCAGCAGGACCCAACAGCTGTTCACACACACAGAGACACACACACACACACTGTAAAAGTACTTGTGTTTCATGACTTGTGGGGACTTTACACTAACTTCCATTAATTTTCTACAGCCTAACCCTAACACTAACCCTCACCTTATCACCTAACCAAAAAAATAGCATTTTCCCCAATGGGGACCAAGAAAATATCCTCACAAGGAGCAGTGGTCCCCACAACCCCACAATGTAGACAGAAGTAGGTCCCCCCAAGGAGACAAAAACCTGGTTCACACACACACACTCAAACACACACATGGTCCTGGCTATGTAGAGGTGATGGATGTCCCATATAAGGATCTCAGGTCCTTCCACAAAAACGTGGCTGCATGCCTCGCACTCTAGCTCTTTGCTTTTCTGTTTTCCAACATAATCCAATCCAATCATTTCTCTTTACATATCTGCACATTTATAAAGGCCTTGCATATTTCTACCAGCAATTTCTATTTGATTTGAACATCAAGACCAGAAAAAAAAACAACACAAGCATAGTCACATGTGCTTGACTTCAGAGAAAAGGATAACTTGAAAACTTTGTGATGGCTCCTCAGAAATAGGAGAAGCAGAAAAGATCAGAGCTTCTTGACAAAGTCAACTATAACGCAGCAGAGAACGACCGACCCAGGCAGACGGAGCTCACCATCCTTGTTCTTGTCGGGGTCAAACTTCTCCCCGCAGCCTTTGTTATAGCAAAGCAGAGCCATGTTGGGCCTGTTGGTATCTCTTGACGTCTTCTTCCCTGTCTTTACAATCTGCTCGTCTCTGTTTTGAAATCCGTCCCCAGACAGCCGAGGGTCTGCTGGTCTTAATGCCGCGGCCTGGTCTCCAGAAGGTTCTCTGCTGAGGCAGAAAAGAAGAGATCCAGAAGGTCCGACGGCTTTCAGCAGAGAGACGGCTTCTCGGCCCGGTTGAATGGGAGATAAAAATAGCAGCTCCCTCCTCTCCTCCACTCGCCCCCTCTCAATTTACAGCTGTCACAACTTATCTGAAGGCGGGGGTCGACATCGGCTGCCGCAGACGGGCCCGGTGTGACGGAACCAGCGGCTGCCGCGGCGAGGCTGACAGCTTCTGGATCTCTGTCACTTTCTGCTCCTGGATCAGCGCCACATCAGTGAAACGACGAGCCTTCTGAGGTTTTAACCTGTTAAAGAAACTCAGAGATGCGTTTGTTCCAGCTGTCACCAAGTCCAAAGGAAGAAAGCTGAAGAGAGGCTGCATTGAGACTGATCCAGCACTCTTCCTAGTTTGGCTCTGTAGAGCTTTAAATGTTCTCCCTGTGGGGTTTTTGGTGTCGTTACCTAGAAAACACACATTACAACAACAATTCACTTATTAAACCAAATATATTAACAACAAAATGGTTTCTGGAAGAGGAACCACTTACCCGTACCTTTTAGGTCATTGTTGTGTTGCAGGGTCCAATTCTTTCTTTCTGCGAAAGTTAACATTTTCACAGGTAGTGTAGGGTTTTCTTCAAGCGCCTTTGGTACGCTGAATGGTGGAGCAAATCACCTCCAAACCATGACACTTCCACTGCTGTGCTTTACAGCTGCTAAGGAGGTGAACTGTTCTCTCTTCTGATCTTCAAATAATTCAAGTTTAGACTCATTAATCCAGAGGTCATGATCTTTGTCTCCATTCTCTGGGACAGAGCTGTGGGGTGTCGGGGTTTTTCATCTATTTTAAAAATACTCAACTTTTGAATCTTAGAGACAGGCAGGTTCTCCTCGAGCTGGTTAATCAAACAATGGATGCATTACCGCCATCCGGTGATGGAAGGTGGCATGGCGCCATGGTTAAAAATGGCCGTCATACCAGACTCATACAATAATTTAGACATTTTGTTTTGTTTTCTTGGCAAATGTGTTTCACAATCACAGTGTTGGGCTTACGCTACTGCCAATTCATTCACGTCGAAAGAGTGGTTGCGGTTTGTGGCTACACTGCGTTAAAAGTGCCTTTTCCCTTTGTTTGATCCACCTGTAAGGTTTTGTTAGAACAATGTCAAATACAATCTTACTTAATCTACACGGTTAAGCATAACTTTGTCTTAGTCCCTCATAGAATGCATTGCCGTTTGAGGTTGGAACGGGATAAAAATGAGAAAAGGCTTCAAGGCTCTGCTTGTGGTGACATCCATGAGAAAGTCAGGATGCAGGTTTTCCCAGGGGAACCTATTGAAGCAGTTCTTGTCAATGACCGTCGTGTTATGAGTGATTAGTGTGTTTTATCCTGGACTCACAGATAAACTGCCACCCTCTGGAGGAGGTCAGAGCATTCACTCAGCAACAGGAACGCTGCAGGGACCGGCCCTTTTGTTAAGGCGTCCAGTCACAAACTCCAAACACTGAAATAAGGCCCAATACGTCACACTAGAAACAGACGTAGACAAACAGACTCATCTGTCAGGAAGCCATTTTAATCCTTCACTGTCTAAGTGTTGCTGGAACAACAGAAAAGCCAGACGTGTTCCCAGGTTTACATCACAAGATTATATACACAAAACAAACAAGGATGCGCCAGAGCTGATCGGATCTGGACGCGTTAAACCGAGATGGGAACCTGAAAAGGACGGTTCAGTTTCTTTTCGTGACGGCGTACGAGACGGGTGTGCAGATGGTTTCATTCTATTGTGCAGGTTTCAGCTGTTTTGTTCTCCTGTGTGAAGCGCAGCCAAGTGAAGCGCAGCGTGGCTGACGGCCGAGCCGGAGGAGACGGGTCACAGTCGACTCCACTGAAACTTAATGTGCCGTTCTGTTGCTGATTGTAAAACGGCTGAGTGAAGTGTTTTCTTCAGACCGGCCTTGGCGTTGCAGCAGTGAAGCTTGTTTATTACGCAGGGCTGTTTTTATGTTTCGTGTGGGCTCACAGTTAATGGCAAAACTTCTAAAACATGAGAAAAGTTTTTTACTTTTGGGGTAGGCTATTTAACCCCCCAAAAAACTATTTGAATAATTTCATCTGGACCTTAGTTCAGTTGAAGATTATGATTTTAATTCAAAGCTAAAGAAAAACCACAAAAGTCAATATGTGTATTATATTAAACCACACACAATCCAATTTGTAAATCAAAGTTCTTCTAATTTATTATGATCTGCAGAAAAGATCAATTTGTCCAAATCAAACATAAAATCTCATAACTTCCTAACATGCGTTTTGTTATTTTGTATCTTATAAAAACTTAACCGTTAAAATTGTGTGAGGAACTTAGATTGGCATTTTCAGCACGTCTTTCCACCAGTCGTCGTTCAGTCACCATGGTAACCACCTGCTGTGCTGGCAGTGAGTGGATGGACAGCAGTGGTCGCCTAAGCTGCATGTCCAGTTGGATCCAGCGACATTTCTATAAAACTGGTCTAAAACAAAAACACACACACATACAAAACCCCCCCAAAACATAACAGACTCTTGGTTTGTTCAGTTGTTTAGGGAAGGAATGTTAGCATAAACATTTTTCATTCAAATAATTCATTTTTAAGTGCATTTTTTTCGGCGAAGAAAATCTCCACCGGTGTCGTCATGTTCAGGATTTATACTTTCTTGTGAAAGTATCAACTCCCAGACAGACTTTAGTTTATTGTGGGGAAAACGGCTAACTAAACCTGTTCTCGTGGGAAAAAGGGATCACTCCCCACCTAACCCTAATAACTGGTTGTACCACCTCAGGCAGAAACAACTGCCAGTAAATGTTTGTAATAAATGGAAATTAGTCTTTTCACTTGATCCACCCTGCTTTCCAGAATTGTTTTATTTAGTCACATTGGAGGGTTTCATAAGTCTGAATGGCCCATTTAAAGTCTCACTGCAGCATCTCAATCACACCGAGGTCCAGACTGCTACTAATCTACCTAAAGAGAGGTGGATTAGATGGTGCTGGTTATGACCTAATCCCAGTTGACGTCAGAAACTGACGGTTGGATATTTTACCTCATGATTTTTCGCTGGAGAGCTTCATGGTTTTATCAAGCATTGCAACTCATCCAGGTTCTGAAGCAGCAAAGTGTTTGTGTTGATGATGTGCAGGTCTGGTTTAGATCAAAGCATATATGTTAGGATGGTCTAATCAAAGTCTGAGTTTGAGCCATTACGCTAAGAACTAGACAAATGTGTAGTATAGAGGAGCAAAGCTGGTACAGATATAGGCAGCTACTGCAGATAAATTATCGACTCAAGGCTGCTGAATGTAGAAAAGCTTGTAGGACTTTTCAGATATTGTTTTGTAAGAAAGACTGAAAATTATGTCACGTTATTTTGCTATTTAACATTAGCCAATCCCACCAATCCTGTATGTAATGCATCAAAGATTGTTGCTGTAATGCGACAAAATGTGCATGAATAAGCAGAAAGTGTGAATTTAGGAAAAACAAGTTTAAAAAACATTGCAATGCACATTTTATAAACCTAATTCACTCAATGCGTTGTGTCCTTGTTTCCACCGTTGCACAAGATAAAAACCAAAACAAATTTTTAGGAATGGAAAATGACTTTATTCTTCCAAAAAGAAACAAAAACAAAAAATAGAGAGGAACCAAATCCCTAGAATAAACAAATATACTTGCTGTAAAATAAAAGCCCATCCTTTTTTCTTTTTCAAAATCAACTGTAACATTTGTTTGCCTTTCCATGCTCGATACACTCCATATATTTCTGCTTTTAAATAAATAGAAAACAATGTACAAAGAGACGGGGGAGTGGGGCGGGAGAGAGGGAGGAGACAGCGGAGAAAAGAGAGACAGATTAACATTTGGCATCGCTGAGAAGTCACGGCTGATCCTGATGTACGGCGACGGTTCGCAGCCCTCCAGATCTGCTCCGTCCGTCTGTTTCAGCCCGCTCCCACCACAGTGGGAGTCAGACCTGCACGCTTGCTTAGGACGCTAATATCTTCATGTACAGGTAAAATTAAAAAATGGGTAAATGAAAAATAAACGCGGGTTATGAGGGTATGCCTGTAAGCTGCGTTGTCGCGTGTGAGTTTCTTTATATACAGAATAGTGAGGCAGCAATCCGAGGGTTGGGGGCTTACCAAAAAACAAAACAAAACACCAATGTAAAAAATAAAAATTAAGTATCTGAGCGTGCACGAAGAAGAAATCTTTGAACCCACAAACTCATTGACAAGACGAAGACATCCATCAAAGTCTCTCTCTCTCTCTCGT
Organism: Poeciliopsis paucimaculata; assembly: GCA_903067055.1. Lineage (NCBI taxonomy): Eukaryota > Metazoa > Chordata > Actinopteri > Cyprinodontiformes > Poeciliidae > Poeciliopsis > Poeciliopsis paucimaculata. The sequence continues at coordinate 16,750 of CAEGAD010059470.1, forward strand.
GCGCTCTTTGTTCAGGTTGGCGGGTTCTGGTTCTGCCGCAAACGTCGCCCGCGTCGATGGCGGACGGCGTTTGCCACAGGAGGAAACAAAGCGAGCCCTTTGGGAGAACAACCGGAGAAGTTTGGCAACGCTTTTCACTGTACTGGCTCATTCATCAACAGTCCAAATAAAAAAACAGAAATAAAAAAAACCATGTCTCAGTTTCAGCCCTAACGGTTCCCTGGACGGACGAGTAATCGGTCGAGTCCGATCAATCGGTCCCTTCGTCTAGTTTGGGCCGCTTATCCTAACAAGAGGAGGGAGGTCGCCGCCGCTACCATACGTTGAAGGACGAAAACACTGAGAAAGACGACACCATGCGCCCACTGAGCAGCCGCTCGCCAGGGAGGACCTTGCTCTCTGAATGTCCGCTACGATTGCAGTAACCCGACGTTCAGATTTGACATCGAAGTTTATTCTCCTCTGCATTGGCTTCATGCTACAATGACGCAAAGATAAAGCAGTTGCTTTAAGTGTCCAGAAAGGCAGCCTCAAACCGAGAGGAGAGCCTGTCCAGAGAGTCAAACCTACACAATAAAGCTGTAATAGCTACTGACTGACAAAGACTGGCCTAAGATCACAATCCTCTGCCTTGAACATAAAAAAGCTAAATCTGTCAATCATTGCAGAGAAGCTGCTGGAGTTGAGGAAAAGCAAGCTGCGTCAATTAAGGTCTGGAGAAAGTGTCACAAGACGCCAGCCTTTCTGCTTTGTAACAAGGAGATTTTAGGGTTGAAAACCTCGTGGGAATTCATGAAGACCTTCACCGTCGGCCCAGAGTTGGAGTCTTTCCCGTCATAAACCAAACTTTCAGTCACTTAAAGTTGCCACTGTCCAAATCTACCACGCTGAATGACATCTTTGAGGAAGCCCTCAACAGAAGCTAGTAGACGTCCAGAAGTTTCCACTCCAGGTCAGGTGAGTGGAACCATGAGGAGGATAACAACTCAGGCTGTCCCGATGTGATCCAAAAATATCTGATCAAGGCATTTTTAAAGAAACCTATCCATGTGTTTGAACAGACGACTACCAAAACAATCCTTGATTACTGTCTGATTTTATGTCAACTAATTCCTTCCTCTATATCTGTTTGACGCGACCAACTCTCTACGCTGCGGTAGGGGAAAGCTGTGCAGAAAGCAGCTGAAATTTTCAAATGTTCAAAACAAAAGCGGCGAGTTCACAAAGCAGGAGATCAACCCCTGCTGAAACACGTTACTTGCCGAATTATCGACAAGCCATATCACAACAGCAAAGAAAGGCGCTATTGTTAGCTCCAGGAAACTTCTGCTGCATGAAAATCGGCATCGGCCAAAGCAGGAAGTGGTTTTCTTTAACTGAAATGTTATTGTTCTGCATTTTAAAGCTGATGAGAATTTAAAGTATATTAATTGTTGCAACAAGTCCTGATTGGTACGTCTCTAGTTGAAATTTCACATGGGCTAAGCTGGCTAAGTTCAGGTAGGCCACTTTAATTTATAATCACTTATTTCATAATCTGGCCTTAAAACTTCAACATGAGACAATGACAGTGATTTCAACATGTTTAAAAAGCCTTTTGATCCCATTAAATGTTCATAAGGCTACATTGTAGATCTGCATCTCCCAGAGACGTTAGTATTCACGATTCTCTATACATTTACCTTCATTCTGACACAAAAAAGGGAGAAAAACTGAGAACACTGGTCTTTAGCTGAAGCTAACTTTCACAAGGATAAGAGCTGGTCTTCAAAATGATCAGTCATCACATTGATTTGTCACAAAAACCTGAAAATCTGTGTGTGCGCTTTGCTGCTCAGGTCCAATCAGGGACGAACGAGACAAACAAGGAGAAACAGAAGAATGCTGGAATACTGGATTAATGCGAGTAGCAAGAAAAGAAAGAGTTTGAGAGAAGCAAACCACAAAGCCTGAGAGAAACTTTTTTTTAATCTACAGCTAAAGGACAAAAAAACACCGACAGCTATCATTTGGTAGACACCAGCAGAGAGGACAGGACGCAGAGGGAGACCCTATGGCGGGACAAGAAGAAGCTAGGCTAAGCTAACACAAGACCGACGAGAAGCTTTTAATGAGCAGCGTCTAACCCAATCTACTCAGAAACTGTAAGCACTTTACATATCTACACAGACCAAATACAGACTAAACAGGCCAAAAATGGCTGCTGCAGCACGAGATCGGTGATGTCGGCAAAACTGAGGCGACATTCTGGGGGATTTACAGCAGAGCGGATGATGAGTTTGAAGCCGGACCGTCACCGATGGAATGCCGAACCCTGATGGGAATACACAAAGCTTCAAGTTCAACTTTAGAGTGGGAGGAAAAAAAATAAAACTAAAAAAGAAACGTTAGTCGCCAAATAGACGAGAGCTCTTTTAACCCTATAAAATTACCCCGAAACAAATCTCCATCCTTAAAGAAAACTCCACAGCTCTACTGCTGGGAGTCAGCCACTTCAGTGCAACTTTTTCGCATGTGCATTTTTGCAATATTTTGATTTTAGAGAAAAAAAACAAGAAATTGTATCAAACGTGTGGGCTTAAAGTACGACTTAAAATTTTACCCTCAGAAGTAGCCCTCAATGGAAAAAAAAAAAGGAAAAAAAAGGGAAGAAGTCGTACACAAAAACGTGTAAGCGAACAGGTGAGAACAGCTCGCGGTGCAATATGCACAGCCACGACTCATGAGGACGGATGTTCTGCCTGAAGAGGGGCCGCCACGCCCCCCCCCGCGTTACTGTGGAGCAGCGCGCTTCCCGCCTCTTGCTCTGATTCAGTGCAGTCGAAAGTGAAGTCAACTTGATTCAGTAACAAACTGGCTCGGCGCTGCCGTCATCATCATCATCAATCATGATGTGGACCTGCCGAAAGGGAGCCGCATCTATTGGTTTTAGAAGGCCGGACCGATCCAAACGGGTCGCCTGGCGACCGTCAGGCAGAAACGCAAGCAGGACCAGAAAAATACACATTTCAGCCTTATTGTCGTGGCAACAGTTCAATCAGCAATTCAGCAACAATTTAGTCAGCCAAAAATACTTTGAATATTCGACACGGATAAACAAAAACAACAAAACACTTTCTTTAAAGGAACATTCAGGCTTTTCAAAGAGAGGCTCTGTTAAAAGGTTTTCAGTAAATGACTCATTTGCTCATCTGAACGCTACTTTATGAGCGTTTACTTTGGGTAGTTATTTACAAATGAGCTGATATTTAGGCAGAGATAGGAGGTGGTGCGCCTCTAAACGTCTTCCTGTGTGAAACGTGTTCTGAGGTTGGAACATTTAGAGAATTTTCTGTCAGAACAACAGACATTAAAGTGTGACAAACAATAAAGTAGCATTCATTTAAACTGCTGTTAAACTTTTGATTTGAAGGTACTTTAAATCGGTACAAGTATCTCGCAGGAAGATTATTGACGGCACACAACCTCCAACCTGTTTTAATGTGGCTGTTTTTTTCAATATTACTGTATTTTTTGTGTTTGTTTTGTGATTTTTAGATGCCTGGACTTATGAACTTCCCATATGGAACGTATTGGTCTGTCAAGCAATCAATCAGTCATGTAAATAATGTTTCTCTGTAAAAAAGTAACCAATGTAAAGTTTCATCTGCAGAAGCCACTCAGATTTTGAGGTTGGACTTCTTCTTTGCTTTAGACTTGGTACATTTTTCGCTTTCGAATCCAGAGAATAGAAACGAATCGCTCTCCACTGCCGATAACCTCTCAACAGGCACTTTGCTTTAAAAGATTTCAAACTATCCCTTTACTGCTCGACTAGAAGGCTGTGCATATTCCTTTAAGAACAGCCGTAACCTCAGTGTGCAGGATTTGTTTCTCATCAATCACCGAGAAAGACGCACACAAAGCCCCATGACTTAAAGAGACACACACAATCTGAGTATCTACTGACTGCAATAATGTTCACTATCTTTGCACAGATGGGTAAACAGCCCATGTGAGAAGAAAAGAAAAACTTACACACTCAAATAATAATTTTTTTTTTTTTTGCTTATATACACAGCTTCATTGATTACTTTTAGGGTCAAATTCGATCAGTTTCATGTGACATTGTACGTGAAGAGCCCAACCCTTGAGCAGACTAGAAGCACACAGACTGGCAGCTTTCCAGCAGTTTTCACGACGCAGCTGTAAGTCGACGATCTCCGCAACATCTGGACACGTTTTGCTGCGTTTCCCTGGTGGGACGAGCCCTTGAGACAAATTTGTGTGTTTTTTAATGTTTTGTCCCGACGCTTCGTCGATCTCCCGTCTTGATGTGCGAGCGGCAGAGCTTAAGAAGCCATGAGGAGAAAATGCTCGGTTACCATTTGACGCTCCCACAAACTGCTGTACAAGCCCTGATAACGTTAAAGGCAAAGAAAACAGAAGGGGAAAAAAAAATACACGGATTGGAAAATTACAGGAAACATACTTGAGAAAATGTGCCTCTACGCTTCTCTCTGAAAAATAAACAGAGGCTGAGGGGGGAGGAGAGAGGGGAGAGGCCGTATTACCTGGAACAACTGCTGTAAACACACACACACACACACACACGCACACAAGTCCTCTTATAAGTGCCCCCAAGTTGCTGTTGCAGGCAGACAGGAACTCAGAGAGGACAAAATAGCACCAGTTTGAAATAAAGCTAATTCTGGATCCAGACACCGAACTGAACAGGCTGGGTGAAAACCAGACATCCATCCATCCCATCCCTCCGTCTGCACGATTTAAAACACAAATGATAAACACAGAGAAGCTCCACACGCACACACACACACACACACACACACGCCCACGCACGCACACACACACACACACCCCCACACACACACACACACACACACACACACACACAAGAGCAGTTGTTCCAGCCGGGACAGAGTCCCACCCCCTCCGCCCCTCATGGCCTCCTCCTGTTTCGGTGTCTGTCGGTCAGCTTGTCTGTGTCTCTTCGTTCGCCTGATCAAATCGGTCCTCCCTCCGTTCGATCGTCCTCTCGTGAGGTTTTTTTTTTTTTTTTTTCTTTTCTGCTGCGTTGTTTGTCGCTTTTGGCACTCAGCTTCCCCATGAATGGATTACATAAACTGCATCTGGGTGGGAAGAGAGAGAGGACAGAAAAATGAAATCAAAACAAAATCCACAGGATTTTAACAGTCCCATAAGCAAAGACAGAAACGGGCAAAACTATTGGCACAAGGGGAAAATAAAAGAAAATAATAATTCAACAGATTGAAGCTTTATTTCCCTAATTTGTCCAGAAATCAGTTGAAAAGAAGCCAATCACTGTGCAGGAGTTTGTGGCAGCTACCTGGGCTCCTGGCATGGGCGCGAAAGGGTTGGTGGGTCTGAGAACAGGCTGGTTGTACATCATCGGCTGTGGAGCCATCACAGGTACCCCACCCATCTGAGCCATCTGGGGAGGGACCTGAAGAGCCACGACACACACACGCACACACACACAAAACCCATACTTGTCTGAGATCGCAGGAAAATGGCTGGAACTAAATTCAGGGTAACCATGAAAACAACGACGACAAAGGTTCACTTTCCAGAAATACATTCCAAAAAAACACAGGAAGAGATATAATGCAAGGCACAGGTCAAGGCACATTGATGTGTTCTAATGGCCTAGTCAAAGGCCAAATCTGTAACTCAAACTGGCAGCTCTACAAATTATCGTCTCAGAAAAGCTGAAGGCAAATTTAAGTCACACTTACAAAAAGCGCATCACACAAAATTCTGATAAGTCTAATGTGCAAACTGGACATTCCGAAAAAGTCTGAATGTAGCAAAAAAAAAGGCCTTGAAATGTCTTAAAATCATTTTAAAAAATGTAAGTCACCCTTTAAACGGGATAGTCATAAGTCTTAAAATTTGTTGTGGCAGGATTATTTATTCTTTCATGTAATTTTATTTTTCTTGTGGGATTTTTCTGTCAGGCAAACGTTTGCACAAGCATCTGTCTGTGACTCAAGGCTATCAGTAACTAGCTGCCAACATATTCCTGTTAGCTAGCCTTTTTTATTTTAATTTTTTCGCATCTTCCAAGAATTAGATGCTAATGTATCACCAGTTGGTTGGATGACAGTTTTTGCCACTGGCTCACTTCATGCTGCCAACTGATCCTCCTATATATATTTGTAGTTTGTTTGTTTTTTTTTAGCTTGGTGCAAAAATTTCATTCAAATTGGCATTAAAAAGGGTCTTAAATAGCCTTAAATGTGACTTGCTGAGACCTGCAGATATCCTGGTAAAGTAACCTAACCAAAATGAGAAGAGAGTCACTTTTTCTGTGCAATACTCACCATTCCATACACAGGCACTTGTGGTGTGGTCATGGGGAAAGCCATTGGCGCTGGAGCCTGGAACAACAACAAAAAAAACCCAGTTAATCTCAGAAGAAAATAACCAACCTACTTCAGTTTCAGCCTCATCTCAATTGTTTGGAGAGAAAAAACCCCCAAAAAGTGCAAAGAGCACAAACACCTGACTCGGCTCGAGCGCCTCTAGAACCCTTAAGTGTCCAGCTTGTGAAAGGACAAATCATTTAAAGCTCGAGTGTGTGTACGTTCAGCACCACAGCGAGAAGCTAAAGTACTTAGCGGATGCCCACTGTGAGCAATCATTCCCACCACTTCAAAAGGAGAGGCACAATGAGGCTGTGCTCTGCTTTCTGCCATGTTCAGGGCAAATCCAATCCGCCGCACCTGAGCGGGCTTCCTGTTGTTCAACGCCATGGCGATGTACAGCTGTTGCTTTGGAAGCGACGCCTTTCTGCATCAAAACTGCTGATTTGTGATTGAGAAATTGGTATGTTTCTTTCTTTCATTCTTTTTTTTTAGAAAAAATATAGTCTAGGAATGAAAACAGTGCAATATTTCCATTATACAAAGTAATTAGCTGTTCCGGAAAGTCATGTTTTGCTTTATTTCTCGACATAAAATGATGGATTATGGTAATTAAAGCGTTGCAACGGTAAAGTTTAGGGTTTTATGGGGAAAAATAAAACTGCACCAGCATTATCCTTTAATTGCAGTTTTTGCATCAGCTCCTTAATCAATGTTTTAAACTAAGTGGAAGTTACTTAAGATGGCGGATCTGTCCATAAAAAGCAGCTAAATAATTTGCAGCGCGTTTGCGCCCGGGCTGATCTGCTGCAACGCTGTGTTCACACCGCTTTATCGAATTACAATCCTGCTTTGCGTTACTGCGGTAACATCAGGGGCAACAGGAAACGTGGAATATCCTTCTTCCTTTATTGGTGGTGAAATATGAGAAATACGCATCTTTGTTCAGCTGATTGGCAATTCTTTGAAAAGAAAAAAAATGTCTGTCACATCATATTTTGGGAAAGTGTCAATTTTTAAAGTTTAAGTTTAAGACATCTGTCTCCACGGAAATACATGAAGTGTGTCCAACCAATTGGCTAATACCCATGATAGATGGAAAAAGTCTGGCTAGCTCGCTAGTCAGGATATGTTAGTTTCTTGTGTCAACACTAGACAAAATAAATGCATTATTTAACTTTTCTGTAGATGTTTGAGTGCGACTCAAACTTCTGGATGACAGAAAAGTTCAGCGAGAAAAATAAGTAAATAGAATATATAATTTATGTAGTTATGTCAAGACAAAATTTCAGACTTGTGATCTACATATTGAAGAGCAACTTACTTTTAGAAATGAATTTAAGATTTCAGACATTTTAAGGTCTAAGTTTTGGTAACACAAATTTAAGACTTTTTGAGGATGTGCCTGAAATTTTTCAAAACCAAAGTTTTCTAAGAGAATAAATACACTCAAATTAGAGGTATTGTTCTTCAGTGCATGCTTACACAATAAAGGACTTAGATTTTTTTACTTAACATTTGACCATATCTGCATAACCATGTGCTCATCGGTTTCAGCTCTTTTCAAGGAATGATCCTGCAAAGCAGACTTTACACTGAAGGTTGCGCCGCCTTAATGGCAGGTGCAGAACAAGAAGAGATGAAAAGCATTACTGTCGTTCTGCAAGGTTTTAGACAGGTTCTCAATAGACTTATCTACAATCAGAGCTTTCAATTGACTTTTCGAGGAAGGATAGGCAGAAGGAGTGATTCTCTTCCCAGAGATCTAAAGGAATAAAAAGGTTTTAGACCAGGCGAGGTGAAGCTGTGAACCCATCTTAGGAGGCAATCAATCCGATTGATCGGTATGTGCTTGTAGTTGTGACCCTGGAGAGCCAGTTGTTGCTCAACCCCCCCTGATCAATCTGTCTCAGATGTACAAAACAAACAAAAAAAAGAGACCCAATTCCAACTCCGTTTCATCAAATATACATTTATTGCCCGCTCAGTAACTCACCGCTACTTCAGAAGTTGGAGTATTTAAAGCGCTATTAACAGATTAAGTCGACTTTCCTGTCACCTGCAGTTTAATCTCTCATTAATTCTCAAAGCGTTCGTCTCTCAGTTGTGCCGCCCAGTCTCGTTTATCTGATTTTTTTGTTTTTTTTGTTTTATCCAAATTAAAACATGACAGAAACGTCTGAGTGGGGGGAAACAAAATGAGAAGCCGTTTCTGCAAAGCTTCAGACTCTCCCTCACTCTTGGCGTCCAACTGTCTTGGCGCACAGCTGTCGGCCTTCGCCGCCTCGCCCTCCGAATTCTCGTTCGGTGACTCGTTTTTATTTTTCATCTGCCCGTTTCTGCCTCCTTTGTGCCGCGTTTCGAGGTGCCCGCTGCGCAGCTCCCCCCCCTTTCTTTCTTTTGATTCTCAGCAGCCAGACTTCCAGCCTACTTAGCCTCCTGCAAAGCTAAGTGGGACGGTTAAATGAGTGAGACGCTTTCCAGGCTCCCGAACTTAAAATGCGAGACGCGTCTCCAGCTGAGACTGTTGCAACTTTCTGGCCAGAGTCTCTGCTGCAAGCACTTCATCAGCCGCCTTAATTGCTGCTCTTCTACCTGTGATGTTTTCCTCAGCTCTTCTACAAGCTACGACGAGAGTTTAAGGAAGTCGTTTTGGCGTTTTGAACCGTCCGTGTCACCAGCAGCAGTTAAATATCAGTTAAAGGCTGATTTGTTCCTTTGTCAGCATTTAATTTAGCGTTTTCTCGTAAAAAGTACTGCAGAATGGAGATGCAATGAATCATGCCTAATCTCTTTATAGTTTTTCTTTAGAAATATAAACCAATAACGGTGCGACAGGTTTTGTTTTGTTCTGATTCTCCTAAACCAAACGCTTCAGAAATGACCTAATCTGATCTCTCTCTACGTACCTTGTACACACGGCTGAAACGATTAATCGTGATTAATTGGTAATTGAAGTAGACTTCAGTTAATTTAGCAATCGATTAATTGTCGACTGGAGAACAATTAACAGACTCAGACTCAAAAACAAGGTAATTTAATGAAAAAGCAACATGTTTAGAGCAATAATTAAGTCAAAACTGTTCAAAATATATTCATGTTTTGTATTTAAAATAATAACTTTAATAATAATAATAATAATAATAATAATAACCCCTTTGTCTATAAATGTGTTATACCCAAAGTGATCCCTGGTTCAAATTCACTAAATAAATGCTGTATTATTATTGCATTTTAGGCAATAAAATTTTATTATCATATTTGAGGTAGGAATTGATTTGTTTATTTACATATTATAAAGTATTTCTAATATTGCAAAAATAAAAAATTCATTTCCATCATTAAATGAAAAATCAGCACAATGTGCCAAATTGTTTTATCCAGTCGTTACATTAATCAATTACTAAAATAATTGTTAGTTGCAGACCTATTATTAAATCCATGAAATAAAAAAATAAAAAAGCAACAGATTTAAAAAAAATTTTTTTTTTTACATATTACATTTATTTGTAGACATTTTAATAATCTTTTATGTACATTTTTCTAGTCTTTTTCAAATTTACTTGGCTGTATTCTGTTACTCCGCTGCTGTAACAAGTAAATTTTCTTAAGGTGGGATTAATAAAAATGAATAATCTGTTGTAATTTGTAGAAAAAGCCCACCTGCATCCAATTTAAGCTGTTCTGCAAAGAAGTCAGAGGATTGTTCCAGAACAAAGACGCGCATCACTCATCATTTATCGTGATAAATTTCTTATCGTGATAAGGATTTGGATTTGTTGTCGTCACAATAAATTCCAGCGTAATTTGTTTAAACCCCTGAAATTGTCCGTACTGTTGGGATTGTTAGTTTGACTATTTTCCTCCGCTGTTTGTTCATTGAGAGTATCGGAAAATAAAATGCGTTTGAAAACACGATTAAGTGCAGTCACTGCAGTTTAGTGACACAAATCACATTTCTTTATGTGACCGATGAACATATTACAAACGGGAATGTTTTTCAGGAGCAGCATTTGTGTTTGTGGGACTATGATTGCCGTGACACAGAGTCACAGCCACAATCATCTAAAAAAGATGTAATAAATAGTTATTGGTACTTTTATTGCCATCACAACAATACCACAAAATATCGTGGTAACATTTTAAGTCCATATTCCCCGTCCCTATTATGAACTTTTCTGTTCTTCTTCAGGGTTTCCGAATTAAAAGGTTTTTGTTTTGTTTTTTTTAATTAAAAAAATAGCAGGCAAAGTACAAAAGAAACTCATAAGAAAGCCTGATTAGAGAGGCTCAAACAGCAGAGCTGAAAAGCTTGGTTAGTGCTTAGAAAATTAGAGCACACACTGTCGGCTTGCACAGCTCAGACACGAGGAAGTTATTTGTAGAAACTGAGCAGAAAGCAAGAGTCAAAATTCTCCAACAAGTATCTCCGGGGAAAATGAGAGCAACAGGAGGTAAAGGAAGGAAAAGATGAGGAGGATAAGCAGACATTTCTGAGAGGCTCGTTGGGACTTGTCTTACTAAACAGAGATAAGTACTTACATAACTAGTATAGAACATTCCATTCTGCATCAGGACGCAACAGGGAAAAGGGACAAGGGACAGAGAGGAGGAAGAGAAAGAGAGAGGGACGACAAGGAGGAGGGGAGGCGGGAACAGGAGAATGAGCGAAGTCAAACAGGAAGGAGACGAAGTTCACGTGAAACAAAAGGATGATGAGGAATCAGACAAGTAAGCAAAATTTATCAAAAAGGTGGTGAGTGCAGCAAATTGAAAATGGGAAAAAAAAAAGGAGCACAGAGTTCGCAAAGGAAGCAAAGAAAACCCGGGGTCACCATGACGATGGACGGACGACAAAGACAGCGTGGTGAAAACAGGACGAGCGGAGCAGGACAGCAGGCAAACATGGGAAGGAAGACGAGTGGATGACGGTGCAAAAATGCCAGGAAGGAGATGATATTGGACGGGATGACAGGGAGGTGAGGGAGGACAGGGAGTCAGGAAGGAGAAGAGGAGACGATCAACAGGAGAGGAGAGCGAAAGAGAGAGAGAAGAAGAAGACAGGGGTTAGTGACAGTTTTGTTTTCGTCAGCCAGAAACTGCAGAGCAGAGATCAGGAGGACAATCAGGAGCTGCTAAGATCAGCACACATCATGCACAACACCGCACTGAGATAATGTGCAAACACACACACACCCCAACATGCACCGTGAGGAAAAACCAGCATTCACTGCAAAAGTTTCTGACCCACTGAGCATCCCGGTAAGATGTCTGCAAGTTCCTGAAAGCACCGTGCGTTTACCCAGTTCCTTTAAGTTCAAATTAAGCAAATTCTGGAAGAGAAAAATCTGTGGCGCTTTGGAAGATTAGAGCCAAATTAGACCGTTAGAGTCACAAGCCGCTTTTTCCCCTTCTGTCAAACCACAGAGAGCAAAGCTAAACAGCATCTGGCTGCAGGCCCAGAAACACCATTTCTCACATCATCGTGTAAAACAGAAAAAAAATATTGTCTAGAGGCGAGACAAACACCAACAAAGACAAGAGTACAAAATGGAAATTTGTGAACTTTAGCGCTGCCGCTGTTCCTCATGTTTTACCAACTCAAATTTAATACTTTTTAAGGTCATTACGACTGAAATTTAAGACAGGTGCTCGATCTCCGTGTTTAAAATCCATTAAACCTCCCACATCAGAGCGTGTTTCACACCAAGTGCTGCTTCTAGATCAGCGCCAGTGGCAGCGCCGACTGTTTCTGGGGAGCTTTGGCCCCACCACATCAAAACTGAGACATTTCTGGGGTTTATTTGTGACTCTTGGCAGCAGCTTTGTGCTTGTCACACTGCATATGGCTCTCTACAGCCTTAACACCTGAAGTGCCAAACTTTTCTTGCACAGAACACACATACAGCTTAGATTGGGCCAGAAGAATTCGACTCAACCAGGCCTGAGCCCAATCCAACCCGACTGATTAATTTTAATTACAGGCCTGAGCCTGAAGCAAACCCGGCATTTTATTTTATTTATGATTTTACTGCTTTTGTTTTTAAACTATAAAATGTAACTTCTGACACTTTTAGCTGTTTAATGTCTTCCTGCTCCATCTTGTCGCTGGTTGTAATGTCATGGTGAGTCAGGTGCAAATCTTCTGGGATGTGTGATCGACAGGAGCGGAGCCGCATGTGTGTACAGTGCCCAGATTAACGTCTGTGCCGGACTTACTTATTTATTACTCGAACAGATTTCCTCTATTTCAACTATAATAAGTAGTTTAAAAAGTAGTATAACAAGTAATAACTTCATATTTTGCATTCACATTGGGTTTTCTCTGGTCTGTATTCAAATTTAAACAACTATTTGTCCCTGAAGTGCAATTTCAAGGCACATCAGTAGTACAAATAGACAAAAAAAGTGATGGCTCAGACAACAAAATGTATAAAATTCATAATGGTAATAAATATAAGTAGGTAATAAAAAGCGCAGTGTGACTTGTGGCCCGACTTTCAGGTCAGATTGGGGCCATAAATCTAAACTCTAAATACATGTAGCAGTGAGCCAGTGGCAGAAATTAACATCGTCCAGCCATCTGACAATAATTCTGCACTTATCCATTACAGACGCAAAAAAGCTAGCAAGTTAGCTAGGCTATGTTAGCAGCTAGTTAGTGGCACGTCTGGCCGCCAACGCAAACTTATACCTAACAGAAAAGACCTGGAAGAAACAAAACCCAAATGCTTGGAATATAGGAGATTTAATAATCCTGCCACAACATAATTTAAAACTTGTGATTAATGTATTTAAGGATAACTTCCATTTTATTAGTGAGTTTAAGATGTTTTAAGGCCTTAATTATAGGTACATTAAGACTTTTAAAGATTGTGCAAACTGAATAATCGTGAGCAGGATTACTGCAGCCTTCAAGAACTTGCAAACACCTCGACAGCTCTCTTAGATGAACTGTCCACAGTGCTAAGGTTCCTCACCACATGTGGCACAGGCATGGGCTGTGGAGCCATGGGCGCGGGGCTCCACTGTGTGGTCGACATGGTCTTATTTTGCCAGTTTTGGCCACCGGTTAGCTTCTTCTCACCAGTCTGGTTCCACTGCATGTCTGGCCTGTTGAAGATCAAGCAGAACAACACATTAAGTCTGCTGGGAGTGTTTCTTCAGGCACACGATAAATACCATTATGAGCCAGAGTACGTGAGAACTGCATTAATCTGTCAAAAACAGGTCTAGAAACTTACTTCTTGGCTCCAGTTCCACCAAACTGCAGATCTGAACAGGGAGAAGAAAAAGAGAACAGAGTGAAAAAAAAAAAAAAAAATCTTCTGGACTTGTGTTCAACAAGTACAGTACAGTACAGTCAGCGCCTGGTAATTATTCAAGGCCCGGTGTTGCATTGGTAAAGTTATGTAACTGTTCCATCTGCTGCGCAGCTATTCCGACTCGTTTTCTCTCTTTGTTAACAAGTTTGTGTGTCAGCACTCACTGCCCACAAGGTTGGCCAGAGAGGAGTCGAGGTCATTGGCTAGCAGCTTTCCTCCAGGATGGATGGCCATTTGAGGAGGAGGAGGTGGTGCGGTGTGCGCGGTGACTGTGGGCTTTAACAGGTCTCCGAGAGCATCGAAACCTGCACAAGAAATCAATTTTGTTCATGTAAATGAGCTGGGGGGATGGAGGAAAGAATAGGGGAAAAAAGTGCTTTTTACATCTGAAAGGCTTCAAACAACCTTGTAAAGAGATGAATAATGTGTGGAAGCTTCACAAGATACCCAGAGACAGATGAAAGGAGAGAAAAGCAAGAGCAGAGATGTTTGTAATTTTTATTTTCTGTGAGGAAATGGGCTTCTCTGTTTGCCGAACAGCAGTAGTTCAGTTACAGCTTAGAAAGTGAAATAAAGCCCTGAAGGACTGTCGAACTTTGGGTTTGTGAAAAATATCAGGCAGTAAGTTGTTTATTCGAGCATCCAAAGCATAAAGGACATCGTTCTGAACTGCCGGGCTGCTTTTAAGTGAGCTCCAGAGGCTAAGCAGCCTGACAAACGACATCAGAAGCTGAGCAATTCAATAGCCAGAAATATTTTCTATTACAAGTAACATTTCTGAACTCTGAACGATCCTGTGCTTTATTGTATTGGAAGAGGTCACACGTCCCGCCTCATTGTGCAGAACAATGGCGCTAAATATGACTCTATGGCAAGCTGATCTAGTTTTAAAAGATGTGTACTGCAGATAATTTACTTCCCAGAAATTGAAAAGAACATTCTAAACATGTCGCTATTGTCTAGAGGAAAATCATGACACACAGATTTATCAAAATAAGTTATCAGGACATATTTAACAATGTATGCAGTGTGTGGTAGCTGCATGACTTGCATAGAGAGGGGTGAGTCAACTTAGTGTTGCTAAAATATCAGCACCACAGCTCCAGAAGGACAACGTTCCTCGAGTCACATTCGTCTTAAAAACTTGTTTTATAATTGTTTTTTTTAAGTCAGAAATTCTACATTTATTTAACTACAAGCTAATTATATCAAGTTGGAGACATAACGTATACTAAAGCACAATTATTCTGGATTGTTAACATTTGGGGCATCTGTGCTCATCTCTTAGTTCTAGGAATCATTTCCACAACTTAAAATGTCAGTGGAGCCTTATACTGAGCTAAAATTCAATACATTATCCTGAAAGTATAAAATTGAATAGCTTTTGACTGAAAGAACTGATAGTATTAAGTCCTAAATCACTTAACTGTAAAAGTAGATTAGTTCTGAGTTAATATTAACCAGTATGTTCAAGCAACTATTCTGGCTAAACGAGCTTATGTAAACTGAGCATGTTGGCTTGTAAGTTCACACTGAAACTCATTGTACTTCTGAATATCAGAGAAAAAACTAATTGAATGGGCTGAACTCTGTGACATAGTTGCGTGAAGTCAGAACTTCCTGGACTTATTGCTATTCTAGACATCACAATGAAAGCAGATCAATTTAAAGATATGTTCAGCTGACATTAGTATGTTCTGACTTAGATTCTACCAACAAATATCTGTAATTCAGTGTGATACATGCCAATTCTCTATGATAGCAACGTTAGCTAATGTTTTAAGCTAAGATATTAGCTTGAAGGTGCTTCTGGCTGTGAGCTAATGTGTTAGCCAAACTGACTCACGGGATTTTGGCTATATATTAGCCACTGCATTCAAGCAACTGAGTTAGCCAAACAAACATCATTTGCATATTCTGCCTATTGCACAGCTATTTTAGCTAATATTTAGCAATATCTTTAAGCTAACCCTATGTTATTCTCGTTGTGTGCTAGGTGATATGTCAGCCAATCTTACTGAGGGGATTTTGGCTAATATTACCTAATGTGTTCAAGCTACTGAGTGAGCCAATCCAATGTAGAGCAGTTTTAAGAAAAACATTGCAGGGTGAGCACTATTTGGGAGAAGAAAGACAAATAGAAAAAGTTAACAGTAAAGCCGTCTGCAAGAAATCTAAGGAAAATTGTATGAGTGACATTTAATTTTCCTCTGGGATTAATAAAATATTTTTGAATTGAATTACTCAGAAAATTCTACTAAGTCGTCTCTTGCTATAAACCTTAATCGTGTGAGCAGAAATGAGAATGAACATTTCTACATTTCTTCACTATTCCTGTCATGTAGCGCCTCTAATCCCCGACTTGGTAGATTGCATTCACCCAGGTTACCGATTTACATGATCCCAGCTGTCATATTCACTCTGCGACTCTGAACAGTGATTAGTTTTGAATGAATATGAGTGTGCCTGGTTGAAAGCATGTGAAATAGCATTGTTTGCTTTTTTTCCCCCATACAGTGTCCTTTGCCTATGGGTGAAAATGACAGAGTAATTCCCTGTATTGGTGTGCATGTGAGTTTAGGAGCCAGCAGTAACAACTCCCATGTCGGCACTCATTCAGCTAATGGTTGTTACTATTTGCTGGTAGAAAAACCTGGAGGTGTGACTGCTAGTGTGCATGTGTGTATTGGATGCAAAAAAAGGTGTTTGCGACAGGTTAAAAAATAAAGAAATATATGTGTATACAAAAGTTTGCACCATTGGTTTAATTCCAAATACAAAAAGTTTTTTTTTTCTTTAAATACCAGGGGAATTGAACAAAGCAGAAAACTAATATTTTCTGCTTATAAATGGACAGCGTCTTCTCGAAGGGGAGGAAATCACAAACAGGCAACTGATGGTGGGGAGAAAGGAAAAAAAAAAAAGAGGGAGGAATAATATTTAGTTAGGAAGCGGTGTGAAGGCCTGACAGTGCTGCTGACACAAGAGATTCGAAAAACACTTTCACTGCTGGCTTAGCAAGATGAGAAAACGAGGGAGATGGGGTAGAGTAGGAAGAAAAATTAAAAACGGCAAGATGAAATTCAGAGATGAAGCAAAAACAATTAAAAAAAAAGAAGAAGTGAGGAACAACACTTGGAGGGGTGGAGGGCAAGTCGGGCACAAGAAATGAAATCACCCTTTTCCCTCCTGAATTTAATTTCCATCCTATTGTCAACACTATAATAAAACACTAACAATATGGCTGTTCTCCCTCCACTTCTTGATGTTCCGTCAGTGAAGGTTTCTGAATTACAGAGCCTTTCTACTGAGATGGGAAGAAAATTGTGGCTTCAGTCGATCACACACACAGACGAAGGTAAGCTGGACGGAAAATGGGTGGAAGGGAAAGAGAAGCATTGTATTGAACTGGATGAATGTTATCGGTGTTGGCTTAGATACTTTGGAGTCGGAGTGACTGTAAATATGGGTTAAAGATCAGAGGAGAGAAAGGAGACAAATCTGCTCCAATAGCTGATCTGAAAAGCACTTGTTGCTAAGCTGAAATTTAATAAGGAGACATCGTCTGAAACTCAATGGTATACACTGTTGCAGATGTAATTGATGGATATCGTGGCCACCTATTGGGAGTGAAAACAGAGCTGAAACAATTAAAATCCTCATTTTTATTAATTCGCTGTGAAATCTATCGGTCTTATTTAGAGTCTAAACATTCGCCGTCTTTTGGGAAGTAGCCCAAGTTACAGAGAATGTTTCGCAGTTGGCTAAAAATTCCCAATTACTGTTTTATACGGAGGGAGAAATGGTTAGCCTTTATCTTCATTCTCAAGAGCCTAAATGGCTTCTTTTTTTTTTAAAATAAAGAAAATCGTTTTCTCCAGATTTCTAGAGTAGTGGATCTCTGCAGCTCCTCCACAGTTAGCATGGTTTCTTCTCTGATCCATCCTGGCCTTTACTTTAAGCCCAGCAGATTAGGCAAATGGTAAATTTGGTAAACGGTTTCAAACCCGTGTGTTTGGGAACTTTTCCTTCTGCCTGTTACAGTATGTTGTGTTGATCTAATTGTCAAAATCCCAACAAAATGCAGTAAAGTTTTTAACTGTAAGGTAATAAAATCAGATGTACAGAGTATGAATATTTCTGAAAGGCCATATACAGGATCTCCCTGTTCTTTATTGCTACCATGCAGAACTAAACAGCTAATTCAGTGCATCCACAAAGTAATCGCAGCGTTTCACTTCTTTCCGCATTTCGTTATGTCCAAATTTTTCATTCTAAATTGTGTTAAATTAATTTCTTTCCTCAAAATGTCGGCCATTATATTGACAGGTGACTCAAATCAAGTCCAATCAACTGCATTTACCACAAGCTGACTCCATGTAAGATGTTCAAGCATTTGTAGGACAATCAGTGGAAACAGGCTGAAAAAAGCTGGGAATACTTCTGTTAATGTGATTTATTTTTTAAATTCTTAATAAAAGAGCATAAAACTTTATCCCAAATTATCCTAACTGGTGATTTGAATGTTGATGAAAGAAGTGCAGCGCTGCTGACACTTTCTTTCACTATTGTTTCAAATATTCTGTTAATTCTCCATAATTGTATAAAAAAAATTTACATTTACTCAAATGTTGCCAAATTTAAACGATATTTTTTTTTGTTTTGTTTTTAGTAGAAGTGGTAACAGGGAGTCTATTTAATACAAAAGAGAAGTGGTGCATTTCTTATTTTCCTTTTCATTTGTGTGAGGAAATTCAATTCTGTGCGACAAACTTTATTAGCTCTCCTCTGTCTAGATCGCCATGATTACTTCACACAAAAGCGAATCGAGTGCAAAAGTACTTTTTGAAACAAGCTCCACGATTAGTTCTCTGGTGATTTCCTTCAGCTTTGGTGGGTTTTAGTTCCACATTAAAAAAGGAAGAAGAGTAAAACCCTAAGAACCAGACACAGCTGATAAAAACAGAACAAACAATTATTAGGATGAGATGGGAAACAACAAAGAAAGGCAGAACGTTTTTCATTCAAATTAATAAAATCTACAAATTTGAATAGAAAAGCTGGCGCCTCGTTTATTAACCAATCAGAAAGAACGAAAACAAAAAATTGCAGCAGTTAACTAGGGAATATTAAAAAGAAAAACCGCTGCAGCAAAACAAGAGGAGGGGGAGAAAAAGAAAAGGATTTCTTTATTTTAAAAGCGAGGAGTCGGAGGGGAAGCAGATGGACCCGAGTTGCCTGGGTGATTCTTGCCTTGTGATGTGTGATGAGGAGACGGCGAAGCGAAGACGAAAAGAAAGGAGGCAGAGACATGAGGAAGAGGAGGAGGAAGATGGCAACGGTGTGAATGACAACAAAACACAACAGACGAGAAGAAGCAGGCAGACGGAGGAGAAGGAAACGATAGAAGACGTGTGAATGGACACATTTACAAACATACAGACTGTCTGCGTGCGTGTGCGTGCGTGCGTGCATGCATGCGTGCACACGCAAACATCAGTGCACATGTGGAGCAGCTGGAGACAGAGTGATTTTTGGGAGATGTGGTCAGTTTGCCCAGATGGTTTATTGGTCGTTTCGACACAAGCTTTCTTAGAAGAAAAGAACCCCTCCAAACACAGAACCAGTCTGGATGGAAAAGGCTCCGACTGTTGGGTCTGAAGGGGTTACACAGGGTCAGAGGAGCCGGGGAAAAAAAATCAAAACATGACATACAAGATGCTTTTTTTTTTATTATCCTAGATTCCCCTTCAACATTTCTATTTCATAAAAATAGATCTTTTTTTCAAATTAGTTGAGAAATTTTATGAATTATCAGTAGACATTTCCACGGAGACTAATGGGTGTTGTGAAAAACTGCCCAACAACAAGAAGACAGGAAATAAGTTCCAAAGTTACGATTTCACCAACTCGAATTTAAGACGTTTTAAGAACATTTTCAAAGAAATGTAAGAGCTGTGTTAAACAGAAATTTACGGAAAAATTTTGTACATTTTCCTTTTCTCTCTACAGCCTTGACCAAGGTTTCCTTTTATGCACATAGTGCACCTATCCTCATGTAGGTTGGCAGTAGAAGTGAGTCAATGGCGAAGACAAATGTGGATAGACACAATAAACCTAGCTAGCTAAGTTTATTGTGTCTTGTTGGCAATGGTTTATTAGCTGGTAGCATGACTCAAACATTTGACTGGCAGTAAAGTCCCTCAAGAAAAAAAAAGATCTACAGAATATGAATGCCAGGACAGAATATTAACCTTTGGTTAACTTATTTAAGGTCACCTTACATTTTTAAAGAACAAGTTTAAGACATTTTAAGGACTTAGATGCACAAATTAAAGACTTTTTTTTTTAGGATGCACAGACACCCTGCAAAGTTGTCCAACAAAATACAGTTTCACCTTCAAGTCTTTCAGGTTTTTTCCTTGACCAAATTTTCACACAAAGACCAAAGTGTTTGTCAAATTAGTGGAATGTGTCCCGGAAAGGCAATGTTTACGGTTCAATTAGATCTAGTTTGACTGGATCATTGACAACGCATGACTATGGAAATGATTGGTTCAGGTTGATGTACGGTAATAGCTTCCCTTCCCTCATGTTTATGCCACTGCACAGTTATGCTCTACTTTGTGGTGGCATGTTACGTGACATCCACACAAACTGAAGTCATAGTAAGTGTATGTGACGTGATGAAATTCAGAGAAGTTTCAAAAGCACAACAAAAGCACTGCGTGGAAGTTGATCCTCACCTGTGAAGAGGGAAAATGTTTAAACAAAGTTATACAATGATTACAAAATGTTCTAATCTGAAGGTTAGATCATTTTGTATTATATCTGCATTACAGTGAAAATGTAATGCAGGATGTCCCTTTTTTGGAGCTCTAAGAGAGATTGATTACATCAGTTGCGGAGAGGATAAAATAAAGTACACCAGAAGGAGGAGATGTAAGAGAAATTCTGCTGAATTTGAAGTTTGCCAATACCAAGACTTCGTAGTTTCCGTCTCTGTGCTACATGTCATTATTAGAAAACAAACTCCCTCGCCTCCTCCCAAAAAAACCCCACAACATGAAGCAGAGTTAGGAAGCAAAAAAACAAAAGCCAATCCCCAGAGCAGAGCAGACACAGATTGCTGAAACTAATCAGAGTGTTAGTCCAGAGCTCCAGCGCTGCCATCAAAGCCAAAGGGTTTTAGTCACTTCCCTGTCCGGACAGTCGGACAGAGCGAGGGGCTGTTTACCGGCTGCAGGTTGTGGGCCGTTGTTACTGGGTGTGGACTTATTCCCGAACACGGCATCGAAATCTACAGTCATGGCCGGGGTGGTCTGCTGCAGCGGCTGGCTCTCCATTCCTGAGGAATGCAGTTAAATACGACTGAATAAGGCTGTCCTGGACCAGCTTTATCCCACAAACCTTCACCGAGGACGCTGCGGGAGACGCAACCAGGACGAGTTTTATAGGGAAACGATGTTGTGGCTTTGCTGTACGGAGGATTCCCAAACCTCCTGCTAATCTAATCCCGTTAGATTCAGGAACCTGGATAACGCTCTTCCACTGTCGTCGCTTTGAAATTTAGGATTCTGTGCAGGTTGCTGAGGGTTTCAAAGCAAAGCCTGTTTATGAGGAAATCTATTGATGCACCCAAATGTGTGTTCACTGTCTGGAGAAATGTCATTATCTCAACAGAACGCTGCACAACAACAAAAAAGATATTTGTGAATCTCCCAGGGACAGAATAAAACTCTTATTGAACAGCACAGTCTGACATTTTCTTTTGTGCGTGTAAAAAATCTTATTTTAATGTCGTTGCACCAACAAACTGGGTTCAGTCACAGGATACTTTTAACTTCTGGCAGATTTACTATAAATTCTGAATTTATGATTGTGAAAATAATGGATGGATGAAATGATAGGTGGACGAAAAAATTGATTGACCCGACAACGCTTACAAGAAACTTTGGCTTTGAAATCTGGCCGAGCGAATTTACCAAACGGCTCCGGCGGTAATCCTGTCACACAAAGCCTTTAATACTCCACACCGCCAGAGCTTCCAGATGCATCACTGTGCCACACTTTGATTCAAGACGGCTGATAGCGAGCTGAAAATGTCAGCCCAGGAACACGCAGGGCACAGCTAATATTCACCCGGGTTTCAGCGGAAAACGACACGACAGCCACGATTGGTTCCTCGCACCATTTTGAAGTGTGGAACCACAATTGCAGGAGTTGTTATTACAAAGCCAAGTGCGCTTATTTATAGGGAAACAGTAAAATTTTTCTGTCTTGGGGTGTTGATAAATACGGATGGGAGATGAAAGCTTACCTCCCCAGGCACTGTTGGCGTTGGAGATGGAAGGAGTGCTCTGCACGGCGGGGATGAAGGCCGGCTGCAGATCAAACAGGTCGCTGTTCAGGTTGGGGACGCTGAGGAGCAAACCGGAGGGGGAGAGAGAGGTGAGGAAGTGAGAAAGTGGAAGTGCAGGATAAAAATAAATCAAAATTTCAACCACAAAAAAACAAAAACAAAAAAAATATGTGGATAAATGAAAGGAGACAGAGAGAGAGTATTAATATTTAATCAACTGAGCATAAAGACCTGAAGTCGCCACTAAAAATGTTCGTTTGTCACAGATCAAGATTAATCCCCGCTCTCTGCAGGGCTATAAAATCTTCCCCCTGAGCAATAAAGCAGTTAGCGACAGTAAATTCAGAGTGTGTAAATTCTGCTCCGATTATTAAATCCAAATACTTTATCCATTTCCTGGGAAGGAGTCGGGGAAAGATTTCTGGGCTTAAGAACGAAAACTGACATGCAAGCGGACGAGATCTCGTCTCAGGGCTCAGCGTTGTGCTGATAAACACTCTGAACTGTGAAGACAGCTTTCAGGATTTTTTTAAAACATCGTATGAAGAACAATTTTCTCTCTTGACAAACTCTTGCTAAATAATGACATCCCGACCTCCGATTGTGCACCTTCCAACGCATCTAAAAGTTAACTACAGGACAATATCGAACCACAGAAAGTGTGGGTTCAAAAAGTAAAAAATCCTATTTTTAAGTATAGATAGTGATACGTTTCCATTCATTTATATGAAGGCAAAACACAAACGTTTATTGCTTAAGACACCAGTTGCCTGCAGAGTGCTCTTTCCAAGCATCCTGATGGAAAAATAAGAGGAAGGAAAACGTCTGGCAGATACAGGTGCATCAAATGTAATTTTATTTAATTTTACTTTTTATTTCATTTACTTAATATGAATATAAACTTATAAAGTCTGCCCACTATTCATGTAAATATTAGCTATTTAACTCAAAAGACTATTACAGGCATATTTCAAATACAAAACCAGAAATGTAATTTAAGTAAAAGAAAGTATCATTTTATAGATCAAGTAACCTATCAGTTATGAAAATGCTGTATGTATCAAAAGAAATTTTACTTTGTAATTTATACCCTCCGTCTCTTTAAGAAGCTCCAGCTCTTTCTGAGGCTCTGCCTTCAGGAAGTCATCACAAAATGACTCCTCTATTATCCCTTTAACAGTGTTTTTACCAGCATTGCACTGAGAAGGAGCTCATTTAATGACCCCAGCAGATGCTCAGTTCTACCGGGTGTTTGCTAATTGCTGCTGGCTAGTCTGAAGGAGTGGATTGGGGAAGTTGCGTTGGAGGGAAGCTCTTTAAGGTGCAAGTTCGGAATCTTGGCAACTGCAGCTCCAGCTATCTTTATAATGAGGAACATAGCATGATTTAAAACTCAAAAAGGTAAATTTTACATACTCAAATGTTGCTGTGTGTTACAACCCTAAATGAATTTCAACTTTCAATATAATTACTGGAATGACAGGACTTTGATTATATTAGAATTTATAGATATGCACCTGAATATCCAGAGCGGATGACTCAGACACTTTGCAGATGGACAACACAAGAATAGTCCACAAAGCCTTTCTATCTGATTTTATAAGGCGTTTCTGATGTTACATAAGAAATTCCATGTGGTTCATTATGTCAAATCTAGACCGCTGAAAAGATGGCAGCAGATTCCTGATCTGGACTTTTTTCCTCACTTAATCTACCCAAACTGGGATGAAAAACTGCTGCTCATCTGTTGAATTCCTGAACACATTCCTTTAGAAATATTTGGGTCAACGTCTACCATGACGGATGCTGGACGGCGTGAGCCGATTTCTGACCGTGTCTGCTTAGGTTTGTGCACCTGTTTGCATTCAGCACGGAGCCAAACAACTCCGGGGTGTGTGAGATGTGGTTGTTGTTGTTGGCGCTGCCGACCGACTGGCTGCTGGGAGAGGCGGAGGGTGGAGTCTGCATGCTGATCTCCTTCAGGCGCTGGTCCTGGAAAAAGAAAAAGAAAAAAAAAAAAGGCCGATGTCAAAACGTGAGAGAAGCGAGAACCTGTTCTAGGCTGTTCTGGATTTATTTGAAAATGGGTACAGAGATAAATAAATAGTTTTTAACAGGCTAACAAGTCATATTTAAAAAAATTAAGACCTTCTTAATGACAACTTGATTGAAATTTAAGACCAAAAAACAAAATATTGGGGATGGTTGACCACTGTGGAACTTGCATGATGAGGAAAAGCATTGCTAGATAACTGGCTAGCTAGCTACTTCTCACTGGTTTTTCACTCGGCATGAGAGTGGCCATTTTATTTATCAAGTTGTGTTTTACATATTTTATGTTACTGTTTAATTTATTTTGTTGTTTTTATATGATTATTGTTCAGCACTTTGGCAGTTTTGATGTCTCAAAAGTGCTTATAAATACAGTTGTCCTGGCTAGCTAGCAAGGGTCTATTTGCCCTTGATATTATATCCTTGTTGTTTGTATCTATGAAGAGAGAAGGGCTTGACAAACAGCTAGCTAGCAACTGGTAAATGGTAGCAAATACTCGATTGTTAGCTAGATAACTAATATAGCCTCGTCATTGCTAGCAAGGCCAAATTTACCCTTGCTAGGGCAGCTAGCTGGTAGTTGCATATTTCCCGCTAGTAACCAGTAGCCTGAACCACCTGAAGCCACAGAACACAATAAAGATGTTGGCACAAGACTCAAGTTCTTGCCTGACAGAAAAGTCCCATGAAAAAAAAAAACTACATAGACAAGAATATGTGAGATTAAACAGTCTTGTCACTGTTAAGACCTGAGATAGATTACTTTAATGAATTTAAGGCTTTTTAAGATACGTGGACACCTTGTGTAACCTAACGGTAACGTCTCATC
The DNA here is from genome assembly GCA_903067055.1 of Poeciliopsis paucimaculata. Taxonomy (NCBI): domain Eukaryota; kingdom Metazoa; phylum Chordata; class Actinopteri; order Cyprinodontiformes; family Poeciliidae; genus Poeciliopsis; species Poeciliopsis paucimaculata. The sequence continues at coordinate 41,704 of CAEGAD010059470.1, forward strand.
TGAGTCAAAGTGGGCAGGTGATATTGTCGGACACTGATGCCTTGTAATGCAGAGACACAATGTAAAAAGCTAGACAGGTTTCTTTGGGTGCAAGTTTGGCTTTTAATATTTCTAAAAAAGCCAAGAAGCAGCCCTAAAGGTTTCCAGAAATGTTGCCATCAGGGTTTAGGTTTCTGTTTTTAAAACTATTTAGTCCTTTTTAAAAAATATATATATATATATTTATACAGCGTAAATGGACCTTCCTAGTTCTTTTCATGTTGTAGCTGACCCTGTTCTGTCAAGACCCTGCTGAGAATAGAGTTTACTTCTCTCTAGTGACATATACACAAATCAGCAAAGCCAGCCCACTGCCACAGCTACAGCAACAACAAAAAACTAAACATTCTGCATTTTAATATAAGTGTTATTCTTGTTGTGCTGAGTCAAGGTGACGGAAGTCAATAGATGTGAAGAATGACGTGACACAAACAGCAGGGGCCGTTTCCATTAGGCTCAAACTGCAGCAGAACGCTGCTGACGTCTGCAACACGGCCGGGGAAATGATTGGAAGCTTCTGGACTGATCTCAGGAAAAAGACACAAGGAAGAAAACAGTGGGAAAATATCAAAATGTTATGCAACTTTATGATCCGAGATTAGCATTTCTATCAAGCCATAATCTACGTTTATGATGTAGATTGTCCCAACATAGGACAACTAGTCCTTTGTTGGAACTAACATAAGATTAGTTACAAGAAAATCCTGTAACTAGTCCTACGTCAGGTCTGTAAGGTTATTAGCGGGAAATAGAGAAATCAACAATAAAGCCCAAGAGGACAAATGAGGAACAAAAAAGTCTGGATGCAAAGTGTGAACGCTGCTGGACAAAATGGGTGAGTAATTACTTAAATAATACCGGCTTGTGAAAATCTGCCTTCAGGAAAATGCTTAGAAATAAACAATAGTATGAAACAGTGTTTAAATGCCAATATAGCAGTTAGCACAGTCTGTTTTCCATAGAGCGACCAATGGAATCTACACGTATAAAATCCACCATAACTACCTTCACTTATTGATCTGGAAATGATTAGATGTTTCGCATTATTTTAATTTAACTGAATTGTGAGCCGTTAGCACGGAGCTATCAACGTGCTAACGTTGATAGCTCCGTTGCATTAACGTTTTCTGCATTTCCTCATTTTCTGACCAATTACTGTAACTTGGCTGAATTTTGACAAATCCACTTCGTGTCCTATAATTTAACTTCCTGTTTGATGACAGTTCTTGAGAGGCAAGTGAGAAAGATGAAAGAAAGCGTGTGGGTTTTTTTATGCTCTGCATGATTTCCTTCTACTGTTTACACAACTCATGTTAACTTGAATAATCAATATGAAATCATTTTTTGTCCACTTTGATAACTCCTCAGGACATGATGTTATTTGTGATATTTCAAGAAAGCACTTGAAAGTGTTAAATATTAACCGTGTCAAAATCCTGTCTCTTTTTTGAGAAGGTTATTTGCAACAATTTCAACGTTCTTGTAAGGCCATGTTATGGAAAAATAAAACTGAAAAAAGGCAACTTTTTAAAAAAAAAGTTGATAAATTTTTGCGTCCTTCCAACATCCTGGACGGACTGCATAATTCACACCAAACAATTAAACAATTTAATTTGACAATTTATCCATTGTAAAAATATTTTGAAAAATAGTCAAACCTGTTGTATTGCATCTAATCTCTCATTTTCTTGTTGTATTTCATACACTGCCGGGGAATCTAACACACCAGACCTTTTAATTTGCCCTGCAGAGATCAATGCACTAGTTTTTCTTCCCCGTCAGGAAATTCACTGTGGGAGATTATCCCCCAGAAAAACGTACTGTTTGCCCAACGAATGAGGCAATTTCCAGTAGAGCAGTCAGGCCGGTTATTGGTATGGATGACTGCAGTCGGAGTGAAAACACAGCTCCTCAAAGCGCCTTTATGTGGCTTATTTACACAAGGCCAGACGGAGGTTTTAATTCAGTGCACAACTTTAAGGTGAAGAAATGTTCCAAGTCACCTTACAACCTCTGCCGCTTTTAAAAGAATCCAGAGCGGATTAATAAAACAGAATCTGTACTAGCCTCCTCCTCATTTCTATTCTGACAGAGTAGTGAGGGGAGGAAAAAAAAAAAAAAAGGAGCCAACTGCTGGTATTGTTTGGGCTGAAGCCCCAGCTGGACAGTAGCTGAGCGTGGAAGTGTTTTTGTATGTGCGCGTTGAACCCATATGGACACCAGAGAGCGCAGACAGCTGGACTGGAAGGTTTTGGATGACCCCTCCTGACCTCTGCCCAGCTCTCTTATTGAACTATGTTCTCACTTAATCTCACCTCTTCTTTCTAAAAAAAAAAAAAAAAAAACAACAAACAAAAAAAAAAGGAAAACAACTTGCTGCATCTCGATGGAAGCGGGACAAACCAAGGGCACAGAGTAAACAGAGAAATATAATCCAATCAAACGCACCGAGACACTGAGGCAACGCTAACTGTGCATAATCTCACATGATTCGAACACACAAGAGGCTTGTAGGGGGTTTATACAGACAGGGGGGCAGCGCTACTAAGTAAACTGCAACATTTTCTTACAAGGTGCAAGCGAGCTACGTGTGAAACGAAGCTTGTGTACACACACACACACACACACGCACGCACTCACACACACACACACACACACACACACACACACACACAGCAGATGCTGCTATGTGTGCCTGAATTGTAGTTCCCACTGAGCTCTCAGTCAATTACAGTTTGCTGCAAGGCAGGACTCCCAGGGCTTGAGTGAAAAATGCCAACACATTTTATACTTGACTTTTCAATTGCGTGGCCCCGCTACCACTGAAGCCTTTTGGCCTTTATTTTTCAACTGGAGTTGAGATGTCGAAGATGGAGGAGAGAGGCACGAACCACTGGCATTCCTGGCGCAGCGTGATGTGTTGTGCCAGGTGAAGCTACGATGTTGAAATGTTTGTAAGTTTATGCTGATTGTTCCAACTTCTGCATAGACACATCTTCTCTTACGCAGTTTAACAGTCCTGATCTCTTCTCATTTTCCTTAACAAGATGGCCCCCACGTCAAATTCTAGTGGAAGCTGACACGCCGATTACAAAAACAAATATGCACAGCCCTTCAACACCTCATCTGGCCACTTACAGTAATTGGTTTGAATCTTCTGTATAAAGAAGTTCCTGTTTATACAGGAACTTCTTTATACAGAAGATTACCTATTTGTGTCAATAGGTAACTTCTCATTGGAACTGCCAGACGTCACATGTGGTGTCCCACAAGGTTCAACCTGGGACAACTTCCTGTTTAACATCTACATAGCTCCCGCAAGCTCAGGGTAGGCCTGTCACAATAACAGATTTACAATAACGTTTAACATTAACGTTTCTCGGAAGTTATTGTGATAAACGTTAATATAGTTGTTTTGAGACCATTATCAATAATAATGCCATAACAATGCAGGAACACATTGTCAAAGATCAATAAACTTTAAATTCTGATGAATATTTCGCACTGGAGATGGAATACATGTTAAACATCCAAAATAAACAAAACAACAAATAAAATGAATGATGAAGTCTCTGTAAACAAAGTCACTAGTTGAAACCAAAGCACCAGACTGACGACTTTTGTCGTCCATTTTTAAATAGAAAGAAAGAGAAAAGAGGGAAAATGATAAATCATGCACAATGAAATGATTAAGCTCACTTCAATTTGTCATGTGATAAATTGATTTATTGCTTTTTGTGACAGGCCAAGCTAAGGTTACATAAAGTAATAAGATTAGCTGTCATAGCTACACAGATGATGCACAGCTCTACATTACAATGTCACCAGGAGTTTCTGAATCCATCCAAGGTCCCAACAGATGCTAAGAACAAATAAATATGTGGATATGCCATAACTTTCTCCATCTGAACAGAAACAAAACTGAAGTTATCATCTTTGGAGAAACGATGTTGAATCAGCGCGTAGCTTCAGCTTTTACAGCTAAACATTAGTGATCAGGTCTGAAATCTGGGTGAATGTTTAACGATCTGCAGATGCGAGGAGGGATTTGTAAACTTTTTTAGAGTGGAAACTGTATCTTGGCCACAAAATCTAAAACAAACCCTACAAATAAGAACTCCAATGCCATTTAATAACTTCAAACATAACGCTATCCAAGTTTCATTAGGATATTCTCAAGTTTTAGAAGATGCCTACTTTTCTATACATTTTCACTCCTGGGAAGTTGAATACTTTTAGGGTTAGTACGTTCTTATGCATTCCCAATCCAGCTCAGTCTCTGATCTAGGGAACATATATATATTATATAAGCATGTCTATGATGAATCCATCTTAAATAAGAAACTAGCGTAGCCAAGAACTGGATTAAAATTCTACAAAGCCTTTTGTGTCTTAAGAAGCAGCTGCACAGAACTCAATGAACTGGCTGCAAAGATGCCACTTGAAGTCACTTGAGAAAGGACAGATCAGTCTGTACTCAACCTCCTTCTGAGAGCCTCTTGGCTGCTTCATCTCACAGACTAACTGCCTCCTTCAGAGGTGACGGGGCCTAAAATCTTACCTTGAGAGCCTGCAGCCTGGCCTGCTCCTCCTCCAAGGCCTGCTGCTTCTCTTTCTCATCCATGCGGCTGAAGGACATGCCAGTGGAGGACAGAGATGAGACAGCACTCGACAAGGTGGACGCTCTGGAAAAAAAGGAAGTATACAACTTGACCGTGTTTCGTCAAAAAAAAAAAAACAAAAGAGAAAAATCTCTGAGTGTTTTTGGCCTAGTTTCTAGCTGAAATGTCTTACTACACTTGAAATAACTTTTCAGCAAGATATAGGTGCTTGTTTAATACTTAATATTGATGAAAAAATACTAATTCCATGGGCGGACATTTTTTTCCATGTTAAGTGAAAAACTTTTTCCATCGATACTGAGGAATCATTGACTTAAAACAAGATCTTATTTTGTGCTGAAAAGTGACTTCTAAGCCAGTTATGCTTATTTCAAGTGTACCTCTCACAATAACAAATCTTGCTGGATGATAAATCAACCCAAAACTTATTGCGATAAACGATAATATTGATCAGTCAAATGTATTGAGACCATTTTCTAGTAACATAATGGTAATGGAATAATAATGCAAGAAAGCACTCAAAGACCAACAAACTTTAAATACTGATGGACATTTAACACTGAAACTCCAAAATAAATCAACTATGAAGACTGTAAATGAAATCGTTTCAAAAAAACAAAAAGGGTTAGTTGAGACCAATGGTTATTCTAGAGTTCATTTTGCCACACTATTAATTGATTTATTGCGACAGGTCTAGAAACTAGATCAAAATTTACTCGAATTTTAAATCTACTCCGGTGCTTTGCAACTCAAACGCGTACCTTGTGTCTGCATTCAACTCCTTCGTCTTCTTGCCCTCCAGAGAGGCAAGGTGCTGCTCCAAAGCCTCCAGGAGGCTGCTGGGGGCCTGAGAAACAAAACAGAGATGTTCATGCATCTGCAGCAGCTTCTGGAGAACACTGCTCTCTCTCACTCTCTCTCAAAATGCACCAAAAAAAAAAAAAATGGGAAAAAAATCCCACCCACACACTCCCAGAGTTGTGCTCACACAAACACAGCACCCAGAGTTAGTCGGCCTCTCAGGAAGGTAACGGAGTGCATCAGGCTCCAAGAATAGCCATGGCAACATGCAGCAAACACTCACATTGTTAGCAGGAGAACAAAGGAGGAGGTAGAGAAACAAAGAGTGAGGAAAAAGGTGGGGAGTAAAAGGAGGGAGTAGTAGGGCTTTCATTTTCCTTCTTTATTTCACATCAACAGAAGGCGATGATACCTACAGCACACCTTTACTCCCTCTCTGTTGATTGATCTGCATTTAGTTTCAATATGCTCACTCTTTTCACCTGTTGTACTTGGAAACTAGCATTCCCTCACTTTATCTAATTGCCTGTCAAGAAAGGGAAAAAAAATTCCCAATAGATGCAGTGAGGGGAATCTAAACAGCTCCCATCACTGCACACGGCTCAATCAAAATCAGCCGGCGAACGGGTTTACTGAGAATTGTTGCTATGGAGCTGTAGATAAGATTCAGGTGGAGAGCTCATGCTGCTAGGCAAACTACCCTGTGGTTGTTAGGTGCGTCATTAGCGGTCAAAAGACAAAAAGAGAGAAATCACAGGAAAAAAATGAATTCACTGGGTTGGGAAAGGAAGGCAGCAAGAGCTGTGTTCTGGTTTTGCTGAAAAAAAAAAAAAATGTACAAGGGAAATTCTCCCACTGCGCAAATATGACAACGTCATGTCTGCCTCTCTGTCCACAAGAATGTTGCTGGCAGCGATGTGGACCTGCACGTAAATGCATAAAGTGCTCAGAGGACTCTGGCTGGCGAGGCGACGGGAGCCTGCCAAAAACGTCGCCCGGTTGTTAAAGAGACAGCAGCATGAGATCTAAGAGGTCAACTGGTTTGAATAAGTAAAAATAGACAAAAGCTCACTTGATAGTATGGTGTTTGGATTTTCTTTACTAATTTTATCTCAAGTATAAATATCATAGTACTTGTGTACAAATTCACCGTAATATTTTGACTTAAAAGGAACAGTTAAATTGCTAGTTTAGCAGAAATACAAGAGTAAAAACCATTGCATAACAGGAAGCTAATTTTAGCTGGTTTAATAGTCACCAGGGGTCCAGAGCCACAAGTTGTTCTTTGGACCTTCCACAATGGCTCTTAAAGGTGCAGTATGTAATTTTTTATAAAATAATATGTTTTCTACGCATTTGTTGAAACTGTCACCACATTGTGATAGTTTGCTACGAGACAGATAATCTGTGAAAAGACTGAGCTCCTCCACCTCCTACACCGCTCCCGACCAAAACAACCAATCAGAGCCAGGAGGCTGGTCTCATCGCTGTCAGTCATCTTCATGAACTTGATGCTAAATGTGCCAGTGGCAGAGAAACAACTTATCGTTACAGAAAAACCGTTTGTCCACCATTATTGGTGGCTATCCTAACTAACTTGAATCGCACATTGTGATTGACAGCGCCAAGACCCGCCCCCTGGTTCTGATTGGTTGTTTCTAGTTGGCACTATAAGCACCGGCAGAGGAGCTCAATTATTTATTTTTTGCATATCATCTGTCTCATACCAAACTGTCATAACATTGGCATGGTAATGTAGTGCAGCTTTAATAAAAATACGGCTAAAAATAATTTAGAAAGGAAAATAACTAATATTTCTAAATTTAGATCTAATAACAGACTTAATTTTTCCAGTTTATTCCTGCAATATCTGAACTGAATTTCCACAAAGAATAACAGTAAAAGTACAAGTAATATGCTTTTAAATCCAATTTTTTTGCCATTAGGGTTGGACTATATGTGCTTCAAATAACATTTCCTTTAGTAGATATCTAAAATTACAACCTGTCATTTTTCAGAATTAATTAACATTAATGTCTCTCCATGAGTTTTTGTTTGGACGGATTGAGAGTAAAAATGGTTGTTTAAGTTGTAAAAGTCACACATCCTTGATTTATACAATGACGATTTCTGTAATATATTCCGTAATATATCACTGAAGTGTGATATATTACTGAAAAAGAAAATAAATAGTTCAGTTTTATTTATGTACCCGTCTCTTAGCGCCTTACATTTCAGAAATACTGATTTAAAATCAACCTAAATAAAACATACGCATACTTTCAGGTAAAATTCACTTTGCTTTATCGGTGCATAACGGAAAATATCCTTTAAAATCCTCATACATAAATCATCTCATCAGACACTGACCAATGCTTGGCCAGTGTTGTATGCTTAACTTTTGGAAGGCATGGATAAAAGTCAGCACACACACACAAAAAAAAAAAAAAAAAAAAAGACAATAACTGCGCCTTAATAACCAGGCCATTCACTATTCTTGTCAAGCACACTGAAGCAGCGCTGTCGTGCATGACAAACACGATATGAACACCGTGTAAGGAGGAGGATGGAATTTAGATGAGTGACGAGGGGGGAAAAAGAAAAACAACCCTCTTTCTGCAGAGACTTCTTCATGCAGATGAAGATGGAGGGGAGCAGGAGTGAAGCCTCATTTCCTATTCATGAGCTTCCGTGGCCTTTTGCCGTCTGTGTCACACCTGCTGGAGTGGGTGGGTGCATGCGTGTGTGTGTGTGAGACAGCTACAAGCAATCCACCTGATGCCAACACACACGCATTAACTGAGTCGGCCATTGTACAGTAGAAAGAGACCAAAAGAAAAGAAAGGGGGAGAAAAAAGGGGGATTGTCATGCCTGTAAATGCTCAAGCTGTTGCATGTATGCTTGCACACTCGAGTAGAGAAACTATGATCCTCATGCGTGTTCTTAAAGGAAAATTCCACTAGATTTACACCTGGGCGCTATCATGTCTCATCTTTTGGTGAGTTAGTATCAAGACTCATCAGAATGCTAAAGAGACTGGATTTATGTAGAGCACAATCACATATATGCACACATCCATACACCATTATGCAAATATGTACTCAGGGTAAAGTGAAACCTGGAATCAGTCACAACTTTAAGACTGCAAAATGCCTACTCTTCCTAGTGAGCCACAGTCGCACCTAAATGTTTTATTCCTCTAGTTTACAGCCGGGAGTTTGGTCAAAGAGAGAGAAGCTGAGAGAAATCAGTGAAGAAGAAAATCCAGAGTTATTGTGTATCCAATTAGGACAAAGCTTCATTTTTCACCATCATTTCCCATCTAAGGCAGACATTTCTACATTGGTCTCGCTTTAAGGAGAAAGGGACAGACGGAGTTCAAAATAAAGATGGATGGATACGTAGATGAACAACGATAGATGGACATATGCAAAGGAGGAAAGATGTAGGAGATAAATGTATGGATGTATGGATGGGTGGATGGATGGATGAAAGTGAATGGATGCATGACATATGGCTGGACGGACAACAAATAAATGGATGAATTATAGATGGAGAAAGTATTGATGGATAAATTAGAGATGGATGGATTAGTAAGGACAGACAGATGGATGAAATATGGATGATTGATGACATACAGATAGATGGATGGAATAGAGATGGATGTTTTGAACAATGTAGGTAAACTGTCTCGGTAAACTCTCGTACTTCCCTTTACTCCAGTTGACATTTCCATACATTTCCATAAATCACACTCTAGGCCTTTCCAGGCTGAGTAGGAACCCTTTGCAAACTAAGCAGAGAAAATGTACAAACAGAACTGAAGAGGTTCCTGAATTGGTTAGCACTCTCAGCAAAACCCTTTTTATTACAGATCATCAGCTGTTGAGGAACAGCCACTAATACAGCCACAGTTTCAATACATAAGGTTATCTTAGACGTCCCAAAAATAACGGGAAGTAGAAACCTAAATTGGAAAAAATGGCCTCTCAGCTTCCCTCGAGTTAAAAAACCCTCCATAAAAACAATTCTTTTTACAACAGAGGAACAACACAAATCTATGTGGTTTCATCATCATCACTGATACAACAAAACCAGAACCGACGGGCTTTAAAAGTTTTAAATCTGGAAACAAACCAGCCAAACTGCAAAACACAAATTAACAAAGCTGCTTCTTAATGTTTACCTTAAGTTATGTAAAAACCCCCAAATCAATAAGAGGCAAAGACTTTGCCCACTCGCCTGTAGAATGATGGTAAAGCAATAATCAGACAAACTGGCCATGGTATTCTTGCACAACGCTGATTTTTGACCCCGTGAAAATCTAAAATTGGGAAAAATAGGGCCTAGGTTAAAGGCGGAATTTTCCTTTATGGAGGTTGGAATGGCTTAGCGGTACAGTTTGCAACCCACCACCTACAATGTATGATCCTTTAGTCTTCTGCAACAGAGTGGGAGGGGAGGAAAAACACTCGTTATTGACTGCAAATACAGGATTATTCAACTCTGACCTCAGACAAAATGACTCTTCTCTGCACACATTAACCAGTTTCTTTGCTCTTTGGAAATGTGTGGTCAAGGACACGTTTCACTGAGATCTGCAATGTAGAAAGAGATTTCTGATTCTTGGGCAGAAAATAAAAGAATCAAAAAGGCTATGAATGAATAAGCTGCTGTGATAATAGCAATACCCAAAGTAGTCAGAAAAATTAGAGTTTTTACATTTCTTCTTCTTTCAATAAGGTTAATATAAACTCTTCCTCTCATATTTAACATGTTTTTACCAATAAACTGAGCTGGCTTCTGACTAAGAATACATAGCACATCAGTGTTTCTGCAGGTTTTACCAATTTAGATGTAAGACGTTTAAGACCATTATAAATGGAATCTAAGACATATCTCCCCAGAAATGAATGGATTAGCGAAAAATTTCTGCCTTCCCATGAAAGACGCAAAAAAGCTACCATGCTATCAGGGGTACGTAACAGCTAGTTAACTGTAGCCTCAACTACAGAACGCAATGAAGACATCAGAGTGTGACTCAAACCTTTGCCAAACGCAAAAGTCACATGAGAAAAACAAAATATATGAACTTTTAAATGAAAGATATCTAATAATGCTGGCACGACAAAATTTAAGATCGGATTAACATATTCAAAGCCAACAGTTTTTTAAAAGAAATTTAAGGCCTTTTAAATAGTTTTTCTTTTGGATTATTTTGTTTAGGACAGGTTTTACATATATTCTACAAAATACTTTAATAACATTTACATAATAAGCAAAATTTAAAAAAAACATGTGGGCATTATTGTCTAAAGCAAAAGTGCAAAACCTTATAATTTGAGAGCATATCAGCAAAAAAACTTTATAGTAGAGTTAAGAAAGTACATCACAAAAATAAAATATCAACAGAAAATATGAAACAAAAGCTTTGCTTTTATCTGCCTAATAGTGGTTCGATACTAAACTTATCGATCTCAATATATTTGGATCAATCCATTCCCCTATGGTATGACAGTTTCAGCAGATTGCAGGAAGGTGGAACAATATTGAAGTCTTAGAAGTTAGACAAGCTAGCTGCTATTACGTTAATATAAACTCAACTTATATTCATTTAGTCTTTTCTTTTTAGAAGAATAAAAATTACCCAAACTGAGGAAATAAAAAACTCTTGTCACTGCTTTTGTTTCCAGGCATAGTTATGAAACTAAATGTATGATTTTTAAATTGCTGGCTGACAACAAAGGAAATTAATGAGGTCCTTAGAGCAAAGTTTTCAATGAATGATTTAAATCAACCAACGATCAATGAACAACTCAAATCAATCTCTGGTTGCAGCTCTTTTATGTAACTAGCACATAAAGCCAAGGACTTTTTAAATAAAGATGATTAAAACAAGTTTTAGTACCAAATATTTATCATAATCTGAGAGAATCTGACCAAGAAATAATCAAAGTGAGGTAAACAAATACAACATAAAGGGCATAAAAAATAAATCCTGCTTCAAGGAGCTTTGATAAACACTTTCACAGCTGGATAAAAAGAAAATTAAAACATTTTGAGGATTAAAAGAACAAATCGCATTCCTTATCCAGCCAGAGATGCTTTCTATTTTGTTTTTTTACAAAACCTTTTCTTCTGTTCATTATCTTTGTTTTCCTAATTTCAAGGCCAGCCTCATTGGTTTCATTTGCCCCAGGTTTAAAAGAAAAGCAAAAAAAACAAACAAAAAAAAAAAAACAAGTCTTTTTTATCAATTCTGCTCATGGTATGGGACCAAACTAAAACACCTCAACCTGGATCTATAATAAGAAATTAGGAGGAGAGAGAAAGCAGGAAAGGATATTCAGGCAGATCCAACAGAGGGGCCTTCAAACATGATGGCTGGTTAAACAAAATAAAAACAAAGAAAACATGGGTGGGAACGTCAACAAAAGACTTGGTAGAGAGGGAATACAGGTTACAAAAAAAATAGGTGAGTTAGTGGGGAAAAAAGAAAGCCACATATATTACTGAAAATATGAAAACAAAAAGAAGGGAAAGACAGAAAACAAGAGATGGAGTTGAATAGAGAGGTGGAAGGTGGCATGTACACTGACCTGTGAGAGATCTGGGATGTCACCCTGATCTATTCCAACTTGCTGTCGTCAAAACAAAAATAAAAGAAAAAATAGGGAGGGAAGTATAGGTGGTTGGATAAAATGGAGAAGAAAACAAAAAAACATAGGGGAATCATTACCTCATGCAGTGACAATGTGTCAACAAAAAATAAATAAATAAATAAAAAAAACACAACAGAAACAAACAAGCAAACGCGTGTGACATCAACAGGAAATGGCAGCAGTGACTGAACGATGAGAAAACATGTCCGACTCTTGGAAGGCGGAGCAGGCATGCTGTGGGAACACTTAAAGTGACACCGAACTCCAGAAATTCACCTCTACGGGACGCGACACGTCGACTTGTTGGGACACAGATAAACAACGTCTCGTAACCAGCCAGTGGGCTTCAATATGAGATTATTCAGCAGGAAGTAAAAACCATGCTTGAGAAGATTCAGCAAACACTTTGTCTAAAGGGGCAGTGTTATGTAAAATCAATTATTATTATTATTTTTTTTTTTTTAGCTTTACATCATGGTATATTCCCACATCATAAACATACTATGAGTGTTGTTTTGATTCTTTCAGGCATGTTTGAGAAATTCTTTAATCTCCATGGCAACAATTCAGCTGCACAAAACTGCCGGATTGACCAAGCACCGCCTTCGAGACAAAGCTCCTCCTCCCGGCTGCAGTTCCCAAGCTTTCGCATTACAGAACAGCTCTCCCCCTATACCCTTGCACTCAGCTCCTTCAGACTAGCCAGCAGCAATTAGCAAACATCAGCTGAGCTCATTATATGAGCTACTTCTCAAAGCAACACTGGTAAAGACATTGTTAAAGGCATAGTTTCAGAAAGAGCAAAAGCTTTTTAGAGACAGGGGCCCGATTCCAAGGTGTTCAATTACCAAGTCAAATTTCATTTAAATCATATTTGAATTTTTAAAAATGAGGTTAACATAGTTTGGAAAATAGATAATACTGCCCCTTTAGCACTAAACTGAAGTGGTAAATCTAAGATAAATATGGTACAGGTTCTGGAATTTACAAAATAAATGTCTTTTTGGAATATTGTGACCCTAATTCAGCAAATATTTTGTTGAGAACGTGTAAAGCTAGCCTTTTCCTTTCTGAGCGCATTGAGCCGAGGAGACCAAGCTCTGCAGATGTTTTTGGAACAACCAACAGGGACGAGGAGCTGAGCTCATTTTAGCCACGAGAGTTATGGATGTCTTTTGAGTGTCGGGAGCTTGACAGCGCACAGCTGTCTGCTTCGTGTATCCTGCAACAACTCTGCTTGATGAACTCGGGTGACCCGCAGTGATACAGCTCTACAGACACATTAAATGAACTGTAACTAATCCCTCCCCACAATCCATTACTTTGACTTTCACATTTATTTTACTCTACCCTCTGTGTCCAGCAGATAGTCTCTTTGGCTCTTAAGGAATAGCCACATGTTGAGCTAAACTGTGTTTTTCCTTATTTACTATTCAGGTATTGTAACATTTGCTCAACTTTAAGAAACATATTTAATGTCTAATGTTTTTACAGCGAGGACTTATTATCAATAACTCAGTGTTAAAATTCTGCATTCTGACAACCTACATTCTCACCAAACAGAATCCAACACATATATGCTTAATTTCCAAATTGACATCTGTTCTTCCAATGAATACTGATCTCTTTGGTGGCGCTTTGACTGAAGGTGGCACTGTGTTGAAATGCTTATAGCACCTTGATAAAGTGAGTTGTTGTAATTCTCAATTTTCTTTTGTTTTAAACTAATTGAATATGTATATGTACTTTTCTTTTGTCTTTATTATTTTTGTGTAAAGAGTTGCACAAATTTAAATTCATAATTTAAATCTAAGACTGTGTGCTTATTTTCTAATAGAAATTTACATTGTAATCTCTTAATGCATTAACGTAAAATATTTTTCTTTTCCCATCATTATCCAGTTTAGGAGAACACTAATCGGTCGGCGTGTCATTTTAAGACAGTCTGTTGTGTTGTGAGAATTGTAATTTTCTTCAGCATTATAACTGGAAATGTATTTCTTAGCTATCTGTAGCTACTTCATTTCCCATCATGCTGTCAATTTGCATATATGAAACCTACACAAAATGTTCACTGTAACAGCGGCTGATGCTTTAGTACTTCTAAGTCATTGCATCAGATGAAAACACATTTATTTATAAAAATGTATTGTAGATTAAAATTTGCTACTTCACACTGGAGACGTTAAATCTAAAAATGAAGCAACTCATTGTTAAGTCCCTTTCCATACATATACATATACATATATATATATATATATACACACAAAATTTTTTAAAAGTCTGGAGCTGTCTGGGGAAGTTCTTAAAACGCAATCGTAAAAAGATGAAGACGTTTGAATGGGAACGTTTCCCGATTCAGTGTCTGAAATTCACGTAGGCTTCCTTCGCCGTCTGTTTAAAACGACGGAGACGGAACGGGGCAGAGAAAAAGAGAGAGAGATACAGTGAGAGAGAGAGGGGGATGATCTGTGGGTGCCGGGGGAAGGAGAGCCACTCGGGTATCCATCTTTGTCAGAGGGAGAAAAGAGGAGCGAGGCAGAGGAGAGGATTAGGCGGAGAGAGCTAACAGAGCGCCTAACCACGTCCTCCATCTTATGGTTATTTTTGGTCTATATATATATATACATATATATATATATTTATTTATTTATTTGTGTGTGTGTATTAAATCTAGGGGCAGAGTGGTAAGTCGGGGATGGCTTGGTTCAGCAACGCTGAGCAAGCAGAACTGCAGCCGCCGTGTGAAAAATGAACACATTAAAGTAACGTTTGAGAACATCTGGGTTAGGAGAGCTGGTTTATAAGAATCTACATATAGCTAGGAGATTTACAGACAGTGATTTAGAATTAAGAATCTAAAAGAACAAACCAAAAACCCTGAAAAGTGAACCTGTTTAAACAGATTTGCATCAATCTGGTATTAATATCTGTATTGGTCTGGATATTGGAAATAATTTCAGCTCGAGTATTGGTGACAATGTACCTGATCCATAAGAGATTTAGTCAGCCTAATCTTACGCTTTATTGTTTATTTTACATTATTTTTAGCATTCAAATGGCTCACTTCCTGAACCACTTGCAAGAAGGCTTGTTGAAGTTTAGTTTTTACACATTCGACCAAGACAGTTAACCTACTGTTTTTGTCAGTTTGAAGTTTGTTATTTATTTTACATTTGTGGTTATTCTAATTGCACTAAGTATGCCAAATGAAAGTTGCTTTTATATGTTCAATCAAGCTTCGGAAGCTATCGTCACATGCAAGTGTGCTGTGCTGGGCAGAGTTGGCAAATAAATGAGTAATTCTGCATGTTTCTTGTAATTTAAAGAAACTTTTTAAGTCAGAGCAGCAATGTTTTTTTTCTGTACCGGATCGGTCTCAGCTGACGCTAAATTTGTATCGCAAAAAGAGAATCTGTGTGTCTCTCTCTGCAGGTTAGTCTGCGAGCTTGTGTACCTCAGCCACTTTGAGGAACTCCGACAGCTTTGTCATCCTGTAAAGAAATTTCTTGTAGATGTCCAGAGCGTCTTTACACTGGTTCTTCTTCATGTCAAAGTATTTCTCTACAGGAGAAAAAACAAGCACAGACAGTCGAGAAAGATTAAAACTGAGCAAAAATGAAAAAGGTTTTACATGAGGAAGAGACAAAACGTTAAGAGCTTCTGTGTGTTGGTGTTGACATATCTGTCAGACAGCAGCATCTGCATGACTGAACACATGGCCTGTTACCCTAAATTACATATCCTCCAGTACTAAAGGTGTCATTACAATAACCCATTACGCCACTGAACGCTACATTGCCCTGCAAAAGCAGTCGTACTTATGCTACAACCGCAAACTTTAACATTTATTTGGATTTTATGTAGCACATAAAATCCAAATTCTGTCGAGAATATACAATTATACGCTACATTCTCAGAATGCAGCATATAATTGTGAGGTAGGAGGAAAAGGGCTGAACGATTGCCATTGTTTTTCCGTCAAGAAAGAAAATCTTAACCATGAATATGCTTTGATCCAGATCATTATATTGTAGCTGCATCTGGCTGGATGTTTAGGTGAGCGACTTGCAGCCTCCGTCCATCTTCCCCATCAGTTGAGATCAGCTTCCCTTTCGGAAGCCTCTTTGTTACAGTCTGTAGGTTTGTCAAGTGCAATCCCCCCCCCCAAAAAAACATCAAAGTTTGTAGTTGTAACTAAGAAAATGTGGAAAAAAATGTATAAAGAATGAATGCGTTTGGTTTGAACACATCACCCGTCCAACAGAGAGAACGTTTTAGTTTACCTTGTTCATCTTAAAAAAAGCTCAGAGGATTTTAGATATGATTTAGGTGGAAACGATTAATCGTGATTAATCGGTTTTTTAAATGATCACCTACTAATTTAGTAATTGATTAATCATTAACTAAAGTATACAAGGTAAAAGAAAAAGGTCAATTTGATGATAGAGCAGTAATTACATTAACGGTAATTAAGCCAAAAGCTACACTTAAAAAAAAGTTATATCTACATTTTGCATTAAGACAGAAAAATGTTCGACCCACAACTCCTCAAGTGGTTCTGCAAAATTTCCTTTTAAGCATCTTTTCCTATCCTAGTACTAATTGGTTAATCCAAAAATAATAACCAGATCAGCCTTGCACTGTACCGACGTTAAGTCAATCAGGTCAAGTTTTTCACATGTTGATGATAGAAGAATTTATTTAGCTACAGATGCATCCGTTGATGAAGCGATTATTAAAGGAATGCTATGTTGTTGCATTTTAGGCAATAAAATAATTTTTTTAATTAAAAAAGGAATTGAATTATTTATTTATTTGCATCTTTAAATGTATTTCTAATATTGCATAAAAAAAGCTTAGGTGAAAAATCTGCGGAATGTGCCAATTTTTGTCCAACAATCATTACTGTTTTTTTGTCTACACTCAATTATTTATCAAATAACTGATTATTTGGGAGAATTGTCATTCTATCAATTAATGGACAGAATCATTGTTTACTAAAATGATTGTTAGTTGTATCCCTGTTTTTTTTTTTTTTTTTTTAAACTTCATTTACACTAAATCAGTTTAGCTCTTAATGTATAGCAGCTTTTCTGGAAAGTGTCCCCCAGATATAGGACATATACTACAGAAATATGGGCTACTTTTCATGAAGCGCTGCCTGAAGGCAGATTTCTGAGATCCACATGTGGGAGGACTGCAGAGATTTATCCAGATTACGAAACCCTGAAAAGTTATGGTACCTGGGAACCAGAACTTCAACATGATTTTGCTTTTTCCCCATCGTTCCATGATAAAGAGATCCAGAACCTCTGGAAGGACTGATAGCTGGTCATTTGACAAACTACTGTGACAATTTCCATTAGCGTGAAATGTTTGTATGAAAGGGCCGTGTGCTACCCAACAAGTTGATGACTCCTTCATTGTACGCAGCAAAGAGCCTTATGGAGTCTTTGAAGAGCAGCATGAAGGCTGAGTTGATCACTCCGTTGGTCAGCTCGTTAGGATTGGCCTGCAGAGAAGAGCAGAGAGAGAGAAGATGAAGTTGCCATCACCAGACTAATCATGGAAGGATGATACCAGACACACAGAAAGATCTTTCACCAGATAACATCACCTTTCCTCCCCGAATTGGCTGTTGGAAACATCATACTTAAACGTAGAAAATAGCCACAGGCATGTGCTTATTCTGCATTCAAATGAGATCCCTGTCTTTGAATCTCTACACACACCACTACGTCCATAGATCTCAAAGTTCTCGATTCCGGTTCTGGTCGATTGAATCAGCAGATACCTGAAAGTCCAGCAGAGCGTCCAGCTGGTTCTGGATGATGGGCAGAGTCTTGATGAGCTTCTCTGCGTTCATGGTCCGCATCACGCCGTCAACGCTGACAAAACAGGAAGCACATGGTTACAGGTGAGAGCTTGAGGAGGAAACCTATGCAGACGTTGGTAGAAATGCATACCAACGTATGCATTTCTAAGTTTTCTTTCTAATCTTGTTGCTGATGGTGGTGAAAAGCTAGAAAATAACGTCTGGTAAAAATATAACGAGACTTGGCTTCGAAGTCTGACACAGGTCTTCCTAATATGACCTTGTAGAAACACGTAGCCACTTATTTTCAAACCGCAGCTTCCTCCAGCTTTTATTAACTCACATACAGTGGGTGTCTTTCAGAGCCTGGAGGAAGAGAGGAGGTTCACTTCCTGGCTGACAGATCGTTAGCAACGATTAAGATTAGGACTCGGCATGAAAGTTGAGTGGCTTTGTTTCAAAGCCGTTTCAGCAGTACACAAACTTAGCTCCGTTTTCCTCACGTTTAATGGAGGACCCTCTGAGCCCTTCAACACACTGTGTGGGCGATAAACCAGCTTTATGAATTAATACTTTTTTTTGGTCTTTGAAGGTTTACTTTTTTGAAAATCAGAATTTTTTTTTATCCACCAATGCACTCCTTGGGTTTACATAGTTCAGAGTGATGTCTGCACATCCAGGGCGGCCCGCTTGATTGACAAGCATGTTTTACAGATTCTGTTTATGAGGACGTTGAATTCAGGTCAACAAAGGCACCAGCCTACTTTTTTTTTTTTTACGTATGAGAATGAAGCCATATTATAACAAGAATACAGTCGTATGACAGTGAAGTTGAAATAATACGAGTAAAGTTTTAATATTAACAGAATAAAGTGGTAATCTTATGAGAACTCCAACACAAAAATACCAAAAAGTTCAAATGAGGAATGTTGATGATCTTATGAAGGCATAATTTGGTATTGGTCGTACAGATAAGGAAATATTTAATCTTTGATACAGCAACATCAAATTATTAGCAGCAGAACTTTGAAACAACTGAGCCAATGACTTTCTCGTTAAAACAAGTTTTAGTTTTGTAATTTTAAGATGTTCTTCTGGTAATATGCCATCTTTATTCTTCTAATATTATAACTCTATTCTCCTAATTAAACAATTAAAAGGTTTTGTAGCCTTCCCTTAATAACAAAAGAAGACAATAAAAACCATTTTTTGAAATTATTTTCTGTTGTTGGCAATTACATTATAGAAAATAAAGAGCAAAAAAACGCAAAAAAAAAAAATTTTATTTTAGATTTTATTTTTAAGTTATTTTGCCTAGCGCTACTTACACGATTTGTCTAACTCAACCAAAACCATAAATAAATAAAATCTTATTCATCACAATGCAAATTATTAAGCTCATTTCAAACATACCCTCTCTTCATCTTGGTGAAATCCACAGCCACCAGTCTGTAGGACATGGCCTTTTCGTTCAGGTAGCGACTGTATCGTCTGATGAAGGTTGACATGTCGTAACCTGAAAGATTATATAGTTTTAAACCAACTTCATCCTTTTTGTCTTTATACCATTTGATGTTTATCCATCCCATTTGTGAAAATATGAGACATCATTGCATGGAGTTGTGACATTTGTATAAAAATGAAGGCTCTTACCTTGCAGAGCTCCCTTATCCAAGAAGTTGCTGAGGTTGAACAGAGTGTTTCTGGAGGCCAGGTACTGGATGAAACGCTGAAAGACAAAACAGGAAGACGTCTTCAAACAAAGTGAACACCTGAGATTTGTCAAACCAAACTCAAACAGCTGCACATTCATTTATTTATTTATGATTTGGGTTAAGGAAGGGGGGAGGGGGGGCGCAAGAAAAAAAACATTGTTGAATACAACCGATATGAGAATTTGCAGTGATCAATCATTCATAGTCCCTAGAACTCTTGTTTATATAAATCTCTCTCCGCTGCTGCCGTCCCTCCAGAGCCAGTTTTAAACACAGCTTTGTTCGTTTTGACAGATCTGATGTCACTGAACAGGTGATGGAAGCGTTTTACATCGTATTTTCCCGACGATGTTTATCCCAGCACGTTGGCTGCGTTTTCTAGCATCTCCTCTCAAACCAGCAGTAGCTCTAAATTACACTATTTGCCATTGCAGACAGATTTTCCCCACTTCTAAGCAGATAATTAATTGAACATATAGCTTTTTGTTCGTTTTTTTCAGTTGAAATAATAATGGACTATTTTTCCATTTAAGAATGTTTTAGCAGAGACGTACTGGTCAGAGATTTGTAGCCAATTTCATCTACTTATAACAGACTTTTAACTTAACTATCTTGGCGACAGCACTGTTAAGGGTACACAGCTATTGCCGTAGAAATTTATTTAAGAACCAAGATTCAGTCCAGGGTTTCTGGAGGTTTCACTAACTCTAATTTAAAACTTTTTTTATGAGTTAAATTTAAAATAATGCAGAGGACCAAAATAGATATTTCTCGGCTATTTTTGTGACTCTAGATAGCAACTTTCTGCTTCTCACATGGCGTATTGCTAGAGAGCTAGCAATACACTAACTGCTGATGGCCATATGCTGCCTGCTAATGGCTTTTTTCTTTGCTTGCTAGCTAACTAGCAAGAGAGAGAAATTCTAGCTGCTAATGGCTTGTTTGTTTGCTAGCTAGCTTATTAGCAGCTCATTACCAGTAGCCTTTGAGTCACAGAACGCAGAGAGTGAAGATGCTTGCGCACGACTCAAACCTTTGCCTGATATAATAGTCCCATTAGAAAACAATAACTATATAGAATATATGAGATTGAAGTGTCCTACTAAGAAATGTAAGACTTGATATAAGCGTATTTATTTTCTTTAATTTAAGATGTTTTAAGGCCTTGATATTAGATAAATTTAGGACTATTTAAGACTTTTGAAGATGAGGACATTCTGTCTATCAGCATTTTCCATGAAAGAAAGGAGAAAACAGAGCATTAATGCAATACCTTAGCATAGTGATCCTGTTATCTGCTAAAGCATCAATCCCTGCTTAAAAAAGTAGCCGCCTGAATGAAAAGTCCACATGGGGGTTGAGAAAATTGCTTCCATTAAAATAGCTCCTTACATTTCCGACTTCTTTTCAAACGCGGAAAATAGTCAACTTTCAGTCTTCTTCTCTCCATAACAACTTTCAAATCAAAAAGTGTTGACTTCAGCACTAAGAGTCAGTGTTGATATATGGGAGTTTCCATGTGGCCGGACCCAGGTCAGCACTAGCCAAGTGCAAGATTGTTCAATTACATTCGGTTGATTTCTCAAAGCACCTCAAGATTTTAGGGGAAAAACTGTGAACGAATAACAGGGAAAAATGCTGTCTGTGAGGCCCTGCAAATATATAAATCCTTCATGATACTGAGATGTTTGGCCCAATGAAATCCCACTGAAAGACAGCTATAGGGTACATTCTTCATAAACCAGATTGTAGCGTTTCATGTTCCATATTTTCTCACACAGCACCTCAAAACCACAGTACTTGATGAGAAAAATTTGTAAAATTTTGCAACAATTTGAAGAACACAACTCCTATTTTAGCTGTAGTGCAGTTAGATTTTAAATATTGTTTGGCAATCAAACCGGCAACAGGCCTGACTTGAACTTTAGACTAAAATGATTTAAGATGTAGCCTGGACTCTGTCTCCGAAGATTAATGACCGACTCGCATTTCATCTCTTGAGAGCATCTTCGCTACATCGTCCTCCTCACATCTCCGACCAGCAGAGCACTGTGGAATGGGTCTTGGCCGCCATCCACAGCAATGGGAGCTCTGGCCTCGGGCTTCCAGAAACCCTGTCTTAAACTTTAAGGCGGACCGCGTCCGGCTGACTTAAGATGATTTGAGAATTGCGTATTTGCCAGTTGCAAATCTGGCAGGGAACTAGCCCTCACTGACTGGTTGGAGGATGTAAGGACCGTGTGTGTGTGTGTGTGTGTGATTATAGGCACAAAAAAATGCTTGCAGGCATGTTTGTTGGAAATCAGCTGCACTGACTGTTCCAAGCCCTCTGGGACTGTTTAAAAAGGCAGAAAGAATGGGATTTTGTTCTTGTCCTTTTCTTGTGTCTACATAGGTGCTGTCTGAGAGAGAGGGGGAAACGAAACCGATTTCACAAGCGGACAATAATTTAAAATTAAATGCAACAGGGACAGCTGGAGTGGAGGTTGCCATAAAAGCTGGGTGAACAAAATGATTTTTGCTTTACCTCGGGGCTGACATCGCTCAATAATCGACAGGGATGATGAAAAGTAAGGGGATATCGCAGTATGGATTTACAGAAGAGGTGATGTAAAATAAAAATAAAATAAAAAAAGCTCCATCAAAACAAATGAAAAGTTTTGGCTTTAAAATTTAAGTGCGTATACCAGTCTTCGATCCAGCTGCCTTAAAAAAACCAAAAAAAACATGAATCAACCAAGTTGAGACAAGCAACTGAAAACTAGACATGGTATATAGCTATAGCGAGTTAGCATGAGCCAAACTGCATTAAAGCAAATATTTAAATTTAAGAAATAGCATCGATCATGATTTAATGTAAAAATATAAAAAGATACCTTTAGCTAGAAACAAATGATGAAAATCCCAATCATATCACAGTGGGGATATTCGTGGGGGTCACAGCTGGCCACTAATACCTAAAATCCGTGATTACTCGAGAATCCCTTCAAAAACGTCAATAACTACCTATTTTAATAGTTCAAACGCCAAATATGCATTGATAAGAACGATGGAAACAGTCTATAGTCAAGGACTGGTGCTCAAGTCCAGTCCTCGAGAGCTACCATCCTGCAACTTTTAGAAGCAGCCTTACTCCAACAGACCGGGATCAGCTCTAAACAGGCTTGGTAATGAGCCACTCATCTGATTAAGGTGTGTTCAAGCAGGGATGCATCTGAAAACTGCAGGATGGTAGCTCTCGAGGACTGGACTTGAGCACCCTGGTCTAAGCATTACTGCAGAAGCTAACATCTATCGTCTTCCTCAGCTCTGCTCTACAGCAAATCAGCGACAAGGAAAAGAAGAGCTGCTCTTGGATTGGCTCCTCTGCAAACGCTAGCCAATACATAGGTCATATGTGGCGTCACACTTCCGGGAACTTTGTAGTTGGCAGCCATCTTGGTAGGTATCCGTAACTAACCATTATGACAGTTGCTATGGAGTTGCTATGACAGCAATGAGCCGCATTCTCTGTCGAGGATTGATCCCGACAAGAGCGATTTTGTTGATATATTTTTATCAATATGCATTTCTTTTGGTTTGTCTGGAAGCCATGGTTCATCTACGCTTACCAAGATGGTGGATCAGTGGTGCGGATCACTTCGGGTTCACTAACATGTCCTGTAGCACTGAGCCTTCCAAACTTCATTTTCTTTTTGATATCTCAGATATGCTCCAAGAAAGGAAAAAAGCATGAAGAATTTGAATTTGCATTTTATTAGTTGAGGTTTGTCAACAACATCAATTATAATTTAATTGATGTTGAATTATAATTACCCCCACACTCATACCCCACGATAACGCCGAAACATATTTTCAAAGTAAACTCAAAATATGAGGCTGCAGCTAAAAGAAATACAGCTGCTTCATAATTGAACTCTGCCAACGGCTTGGCCTCCGGTGACGAAGCTCTGAGATTTCTCAGCTACTGTTTACCATTCTCGTGAAAGGCATGTCTTTCATGTACATCCACCTTTTTTCTGTATGTATTGATAGACACCAACAACCCGTTGTCCCCTCCGCCCCATCCGTATCCAGTAAACATTAGTGGTATGAACATCCTTCACTGGAAATCTGCAGAAATAAAAGAACCTATCGAAGTTTTTATGCTCGAAGCTAATTAGCAAATGTCAAGGTGCTCAAGACCAGAGTGGTAGCAATGAACGAGAATCTTACCCATTTAAATTCTGCATGTTTTTAGAGCAAGTTGCCATGGTGATGTCAACATTTAGCTCAGATCACGACTCTGCCCAGATCGAGCTTTACTAAGACACTTACGTGGCTGTAGGCTCTGTATTGTTGCTTGTTAAATGACTGTCAAATTGTTGTTTTTCAAAAAAAAAAAAAAAAAAAAAAAAAAAGGTTCCGCTTTTAAACTGCCACACAGCAGCGTGCGCTAATGTGCTTTGAATACAACAAGATTAGTGTGTCAGGATGAACCCCAGTCAGGATGGAGAAGCTTAGAGATGGTCACAGATTTAAAAGAAATAAAAAAAAAACAGAGAAGAGTCAGAAATATTTAAAAGAAAAACTCAAGACTTCACAAGTTCAGATTTTCTGCCTTTTCTTATGTGCTGACAGTTCTCTTCCTCATCAAAATCCCTATCCTATCTAACAAGAATCTGTGTTTTCTCCCTTAGCATAGATCTCAAAGGCGGAGGCGCTGGGCGCGCACGCACTACGCATGGATGTGGTTAAAAAAGGAGAAAATCTATAAAGGAGCACAGAGATGTGGAGGGGAAACACATAGGGAGACTCAGAAACCCGCAGAGCCCCAGATTATTCAGCAAAGGAGGAGAAGACGCACTTCTGAGAGGAGATTCAGATTTTTTGAGGAAAGGGGTCTGAGAATAGAAGGGGAGCCAAAGCGGGAGACAAAAACAAGATGTACCGAGTCCTCGGGGTGAGGAGGCTGAGGGAGAAGGAGAAACAGGTCGGCTCGGCTTGTAAAATAATTCATGTTAGCATATTGGAGAACAACCTCATACATTATTGATGCGCGAAGATGCCTCTCAGCTTCAGCTGTGAAAAATAGCTATACATACAGCAGTGCTGCCAGCATCTAGCTTTTGACCAAATCTGTCTCTTATCCTAATTCTGTTTCAAAACTGCACAAGTTGGTAGCTACCATAGTAACTAACGTCACCTGTCAGAGATTATGATGAGGGGAAGCCAAGGCCATTTCAGTGCTCAGTGAACTGAAGATAAACTGAGGCACTCAATCTGACTCTGAATTCCACGACTGGTTTATGTTTAGGCTGCCTGCTCGTCTTCAGTCTTTTCAAAGGTCGAACCTGCCGATACTGACTGATCCAATTCTCTTTAAAAAATTTTAAACGCAACTTAAAATATTTAGCTCTAGCTTTTTGCCCAGTCATTTGCATTTGACGCAAAGATGCCGTCACACCATGGCGCGCTGTTTTTCTGCTCCTTACTTGACACCGACTCACCATTGCAACTGACACCATCACTCAGAGAGTGAGCCGTTAATCTCTCTTGGTGATTAAAGGTTCCAACGTACTCAGTCGTATTGTGTGTATTTTGTCAACCGCACAGCCTCCGCGCACACTGTCCGAAGACGGTTGAGATGTCCTAGTTGAGCGTACAGATCGTCTACGTGTCCTGTGACAAATTCCTCCATTCCCCACAATCAGAATGGATTCTAGCAAGTTTGATGAACTAGTTGGGCACCTAGAAAAAAGTGGCAGTCTGGCTGATTTGCGTCCTAGCAACTGGTTGCATCGACTCTCGGGCTTACAAACTCTGTATTGCATACAAAATAGTTTGATGTGAACGTGACATAAAATACGTGGTCGTAAAAATGTACCGATATGAGAAAATGTCCAGCGGACGTCTGTTTTGAGTCCACCTCTATGATGCGTGGACCTCCACACATTGTCTGCGCATTCATGCCTTTAGGGGTGTAACGTGGTAGCCCAACTTCAATCCCTCATCCTATAGCAGTCATCATCTAATGTGCACCTAGGCAAGATGTGTACCTTAATGTCTTTCAGGAGCTTATGACTGAATTCAGCTAGTAGCATGAAACACTAAATTAATGCAAAGTATGACTAAAAAGAGGTGGCAAATTGCTTTTCAACTATATTGAGTTAATTGAATTGTTGATATTGCCTCAAAACTTAGGCCAACTCAACTGCTTGCAAGTCACTCAACATTTCCTACATTGAACCACCAAGTGACATCTTTACTTATCACTTAACATCCACTGGTCAAATTGATTCTGTTACAGCGTCCATGGCAGCTCTGATGGGGTTTTCCTCCATAACAGGTCTGGTACTAAACCAGAGTTGGTTGTAAAGCTGGTTCTTAGTTGGTTCTACAAAAGAATCAGTTTGGTTTCTACAACTCGACAGCCAAACTGGAGCTGCAGTATTGCGTCAACATAAATCTAAATTTTTGGGGGGATTTTTAGCTCCTGGAAAAAAGGCTAAAGGTCAGAGCTTAAACTAATTTCAGGAAGGGTATGCCAAAATACACAGCAATAATATAGTAGTCCATAAGTCCCTTGCTCCTGAGGTGGTTCTGTCCTCTGGCACAGAGGATGTAGGTGTAAAGCCAGAGAAGTAGCTATGGCAAAGAAAAGAACCGTTGTTAATCAAGCAATACCAATTTACAACTGGAACCAGTTTGGTAGAAAAACTGCCAATAGCAACACCATGAGGCTGACATCAACTCGCTTTACGAGTGTCTTGTTAAAAGAACGTACCTCAACACATTTTCTACATTTTTTATGCACTTGTTCTAATGAAATATTTTTCTATAATCCTTTTATCCCTGAAAGCGGCAATAAATTTTACATCTAAACTGAAGTCCAGCGTCTACCCTAAAAATCTGATCTGGCTCAGTTTGGAATTCTTTCATCTCTGCTCCCTTTAGATAAGAAGAAAAAAAAAAAAAAGTCCAAGATATACGTAAACATGAGTGTACCCTGTGAAGCCTGCTGACATCACGTTAGATAATAAAAAGGGAAGCTCAAACAGTTACTGCTCAACTCTCTTTGGACCTGCCACTGTGTACGCAGAGTCAATGAACAACCACCAGCAATTATTGATCTTGGCAGAGAAAATTTCTCTCTGCTTTCAAAGCGGGCCCACAAGCCTAGAAGTTATGAGATTCCCTGTCTTGGTTAACAATACTTCAGCTGAATGAAAAGGCAATCTGGATCTTATCGTGGAGGGCTAAAAATAATCCTCGCTAACAAATTAAAGGAGACAAAACAGTCACGGGCCTGTTTACATGGAACCGGGATGCGCCAGGAAGGGAGACTCATGTCCTAAAGGCGGGTCAAAGAGTCCACAGGCAAATTATTTGTGTCCACAGTCCAAACAGTGCCCACATGAACTAAATCACCAGAATCTACTGTAACAGACTTCTACTGAAGAGTGGTGACTCACGTAAGAAGAATGAGTCGTGCTGAGGCCTCGCTGAATGAAACCAGCCCTTGTGCAAACAGAGATGCACACAAACATAACGCAACCGTGTGCACGAGGCCACAGGAATGCGAGAAGGTAGAACCAAATATGCACACACAAGCTGCTGTTCAACTCGTCTAAATCCAGCCTGAGATTGTTCCACTTCCTCCTCCCCCCGCCTTCTTCTTCCTCATTTCTACTCTCTCTTACGCAATCAAACGTTTAGCTTCTGAATCCGATCAAAGTGTGAAGGAAGCAGTTGCGATGTGAAGCTGGATGGGTGCTGAGGACAATGGGATTAAGGATGAACATCTATATTTAAACATTTTGAGGAGTGCGCACAGGCTGCTGCAGTGGAACGTTTCCGCGTGTGGTTCAGAGCCCAGAAGGTGATGAGGCTAATGGTGTGTAGGCTGCAGCCCTCCAGGGAGTTGCTGCATCTTGCTGGTGAATGAGTCTCTCTGCTGGGTCAGGGATGCGGCCACATGAGTCATTTGAAACTTGTACACGGTTTGGGGTTTTTTTCTCTTTTTTTTGTCCTGGTCCAGTTTGGTTGTGCACTACCATGACCGCATTGTTTTACCTCTACACACAAACCACAAACTATAGCTGTCACAGAGTCAAGGAGCAAGACTTGATCAAAATCTGGTCCCATGTAACAGAGGTTTGATTTACCAAAACAGACCCCGCAGTTTTTAAAGTAATTTTATTTTTAAAGAGTAAAGTTCTGGCAATAGTACAGTAGGGTCCTAATGATGCTTTTATTTTTATAGAAAGGACCAAATTTAAGTGCTTCAGTGCTTTAGGAGTGCACCAAAGATATTAAATAATTATTAGATGAATTAATCAGAACCTGTGTGTTACTGTTGCCTGCTAAGCTTTAGAGATACATTTTTCAATCGGCACAGTCAGAGACTCTGCATAGCATAGAATGAGAGTAAGCAATATAAAATATGGGGTACTTGCTGCAACATTTCAGTAGGACTTATGTAATTTTGTAACATAAGAGCATATGTGTGATTTATAAGGTGACTTCATTAAACTCATATTTAATTTGCGTTATATCACCATTTCTATCTCATTTTCGGTTAAGTGCTTCATTGAACCATACAGATCTAGTTGCATGTACGTACAAAATGTCTCTTTTATCGAACCAGGACATCTACACTTTATACTCAATCATGCAACTTGGTTTAAGAAAATGTTTTAGTTTCAATTCTATGCTTTACAGAACAGGGCGTCTAAATGAGACCCTGTTCTAAAGGCGTCTAAATGAGACCCTGTTCTAAAGGCAATGAAGTGTGACTTTTTTTCATCCTCTACATGAAATCTTATTTTTAATACCATATAGGTAACCAAACCGCAACAGCAGCAACAATAAGAGCATGCTAGTTTAGCAACACAGGCACTTGGGGGTTTTTGTACCAATTCACCTTTCTGGGTTGTTACGTTGCACCACAGGTATTCACTCACTCCAGATTTCAAATGTTGTGTTTAATCTCAAACACAATGTATAACTCCCCCTGTTCAGCTCCGGCTTATGGTATAACACCATCACTAAACAATGTTCTATGAAAATACCATATTTGTTGACCAATCCTATCTTGAGAAACTGCAAAACAGTGCTCCCATCAGTGCCGCCATTTGTCTACCAACACCCACCAAAAAAAAAAAACTGAAGGTACTTTCACTTGCTTTCAAACAAGTTATTTACTCATTTAAGTTGTAATTTTGATGGCATGTATTTACATTCTCCAATGAGATTAAACTGAATACTCTGTTAGGTAAGTAATTATGTTAATTTTACCAATGTGCTTTATCAGCACTAAGTGCTCTGCAGTGGTTTACCTTAAAACAGTGCTCTACATGGTTAGGGCTGGACAATAAAGGCCATGAATACAGAGTATCGCACTATTAAATCTATTCATATCTTGTTCAGCTCTACTACCTTCGAAGAACTGGCTTGCTCTTTCACAGCCATGCCATAAAGTCACTGTAACTACCACATCTAAAATATAATTTCAGAGTCATTCTAGTGTTTTGAAGCATTATGTGGAGAACCGCTGTGGAGGAAAAAAAAAACTGAAAAAAGACGATTTATCTATACCGGCTCCAGAGCAGATGTGGAACCACTTCACTGGCTCTTGTTTGAAACGGAGTACTCTCCAAGTCTCAGTCGGCCTGGATACGTTCCACATTTCTACCTCAAAGCTCTGACAGAACGCCGTTTATAGCTCTAGCACAGCAACTGATCACTGGTGTTGCTTTTTCTTGGCTGTGTCAAGAATTTTGACATTAAAACACCAAGAACTTCAGCTGCTCTTCAAAAAAAACGAACAACTTTGAATGACATGGTCACTTAGCAGAAGAAACCTAAATGGTTCCTGTACTGGTTTAAAGAGTGACCAGTTTGTGAACCACAACACTGTGGCTATGAAACTGCATTTGCTGCAGCATGTCCCAATCAAAATGCTATCTTTTAGGTCTGTTAGTTAGCAAGTCACACTCCACAGCATTCTACACTGCCTGGCCAAAATAAAAGTCGCCACCAAAAAATGGTCACACTCTCTAATATTTTGTTGGACCGCCTTTAGCTTT
>CAEGAD010059480.1:0-13990 GCA_903067055.1 Poeciliopsis paucimaculata
CAAGCATGCCTGGGCGGACGCTAGACCGCGTGCTGTCTGGATGGATGGCGTTTGGTCGTACGGAGTGACGGATGGATGGATGGATGGATGGATGGATGGATGGATGGACGGATGATGGATAGATGGATGGATGGATGGACGGATGGATGGACGGATGGATGGATGGATGGATGGATGGATGGACGGATGGATGGATGGATGGATGGACGGATGATGGATGGATGGATGGATGGACGGATGATGGATGGACGGACGGACGGATGATGGACGGATGATGGATTTCCTTGGGTAGATCCACAGGAGCAGACAACAGAGACCTTCTAAATAGATGACCTCTTTAAAGAACAAATATCTGATCAAATCCAGGTTGTCCTGATTATATATATATATATATATATATATATATATATAGATAGATAATTAATTATTAATACCCTCTGTGTGCAGAAAGTGGGTAACTCTGCTTCTACCAACCAATGAGAAACAAAGAACAAATGAGATTTTAATGACGCAAGAAGAAATCTAACGATGGGATGAGTTTGGGCATCAGTCAGTGTAAACCTGGAGGATTTAAACCTGGAGGATTTAAACCTGGAGGATTTACAGCCTCATTCTGCAGGATCCTGTCTGAGCAGCAGCTCATTCAGCGTATTATCAGCTCTCTGATGCTTTTAGCTCTGGTCCAAAGAGATTCTTCAGATCCTGCATCAACTGAACCAAAGTTAGTCCGCTGTGAACAGAATCATCTTACACTAACAATAACACTAACTGGACCAGTTACTACATGTCGACGCCTGTGGGCGCTGAAGGAAACCAAACTAAAACCTCTGAAGACCTTGAGACCAACTTCCTTCTTCACCAAATGGAAATAAAAATGGAGGCGTCAGATTCCAGCAGTTGGAGGATTTCTCTTTTGTCTTCAGCCAAACACCACGTCCATTTCTCCCAGGCTGACGCATTTGTTTTGGTTGCACTTACCCAGAATGCACTGCAGTGTAGTCCACTTCCTGCTTGTGGAGCGCTCTATGGTCCACTTGGTGTTCACATATGCATTCAAACTGAACCAGATCACTTTTGGTGTTGATATTAATGTGACTGACTTGTCTCCTGGTAAAGTGTAAAAGTGCATCAGTTTGTTCGGGAGTACGCCACAGCTACAGACGTAAACTTTGACCTTTGACTTTAAAATAGTTGGCGACTTTGGGGCAACGCAGGAAGTGTACCCAGAAAAATAAAAGACTGACTAAATGTGGGTTACTGTAAGAAAATTCAATTCTGAACCTGAACTGGTTTTATTCTCCTTTCCCAGCGACGGGTTTGTGTTTCAGGTGAACTTTACGCTTGTCACTTTACTGAAGGTGGGAAACGTGTGGAAACAGATTTATGTTGGATCTGTTTAAAACCAGGATTTTTATAAACACTAAACTGCAGTTCTGACCTCCAGCCTCCATGACTGCAGCCTTTTATTTACATCTGAAGTAAAAAGCTGCATAAAAACATCTAGATGTCTTTTTTAAAGGTTTTTCTGTTTCAGGGATTTTATTTTCATTTTTACTGTCAGACTGCTGCTGAGATCAGCTGAAGGTCACTGAACTGATTTCATCTAAAACTTTACTAAAATAAACTCATAAACTCCATAAACTCAGTTCTTCTTCTTCTTCTTCTTCTTCTTCTTCTTCTTCTTCTTCTTGTTTTTCATCATCAGTTTTCTGGAACAATAATGTTATTATTCTTAGAGAAAACATTTCCAGTCCACCTGGTAATAATATCACTAAGGAAACCTGAGATGATCCTTTTGTTTCCCTTCATTAGTTTGATTGCGATTTAAAAATATGTTTTCTAAGTTCAGTGTTTTAATGTCAGCAGAGATTTATTTTTAAGCCAAATGAGAACATGTGAGTCTCTGAGGTGTATTTGTGTTTGATGGTTAGAGAATATCAGGACATCCATAATCTTTCATCTGGTTACCGGAGGAGAGCGGCTCCTCCAGTGGGGATCATATTTCCACTTTCCGACGCCGGAGAGTCTTTATTGCTCCTGCAAGCTGGCCGTGATTCACCAACTGCTGCCGGTCATTAGCTGCCCCACAGAGGAACAGAAACCCAAAGTCTCTGCACCTCTGCTGCTGGTGCTGCTGGTTCTGCTGGAGCTGCTGGTGCTGCTGGAGCTGCTGGAGCTGCTGGAGCTGCTGGTGCTGCTGGAGCTGCTGGTTCTGCTGGTGCTGCTGGTGCTGCTGGTTCTGCTGGTTCTGCTGGAGCTGCTGGAGCTGCTGGTGCTGCTGGAGCTGCTGGTTCTGCTGGAGCCGCTGGTTCTGCTGGTTCTGCTGGAGCTGCTGGTGCTGCTGGTTCTGCTGGTTCTGCTGGAGCTGCTGGTTCTGCTGGTTCTGCTGGTTCTGCTGGAGCTGCTGGTGCTGCTGGAGCTGCTGGTTCTGCTGGTTCTGCTGGTGCTGCTGGTTCTGCTGGTGCTGCTGGTGCTGCTGGTTCTGCTGGTTCTGCTGGTTCTGCTGGTGCTGCTGGTTCTGCTGGAGCTGCTGGTGCTGCTGGTTCTGCTGGTTCTGCTGGTGCTGCTGGTGCTGCTGGTTCTGCTGGTGTCACTACACAAAGTCCAGGAACCTTTTCTGTTTCACAATCCTTCCAGCAAAAAAAGCGTTTGGATTCTTAATATCTGGTAAAAACACAGCAATGTTTCCTTTGACTGTCCATCGATGTTTTGTGGAGAGTTTTAGGCCATATCCAGCTTTTCTTTTAATGTTGGACGTCATGGTCGATTGAGGCAAAACAAGCCCACAGCATGATCCCTCCACGCCGTGCTTAGCAGTTAATGTTTCTGCAGGTTTGACAGAAATCAAAACATTATGACCCATTGAACAATATGGATCATAATGAACTGGTGATGCTCAGTGACCTCTGCAGAGGAAGAACCAAAGGGTGGAACCGGTCCTGAACCGGGCCTGAACCGGTCCTGAACCGTGCCTGAACCGGTCCTGAACCGTGCCTGAACCGTGCCTGAACAGGTCCTGAACCGGTCCTGAACCGTGCCTGAACCGTGCCTGAACAGGTCCTGAACCGGTCCTGAACCGGGCCTGAACCGTGCCTGAACCGTGCCTGAACAGGTCCTGAACCGGTCCTGAACCGGGCCTGGACGTTCTGCGTCGCCCTGAAGTTAATCCAACTGTGTTTATCTTGCACCCTCGTTCTCACTTCTCTGCCAAGTTTGTTCACTTGGCTGATAATTTACTTGCTCACTCAAAAACTTGGACCCCAACTCCCACGCACACACACACACGTTATTTTCACCATGTCCCACTTTTATCTGCGCTCGTTTCCCAAACAGTCTTTTCAAGCTGGTGTCTCTTGTATTCGCTGCCATCTGCGATGTCTAAATGAATTAACAGAATCCTGATGAAACTGACGAAACTTTTAGCACACAGAATATGGTTCAGAATGAAAGAGAAAAATGAAATTGTATAAAGATATAAAGTCTCAGCTAAACTGGAAATTACACATCTAGTGTTTGAAATCTAAACTGTCCTCATTGAAGTTCAGTCCAAACTTTAAACTGTACATTAACCTCATAATTAACTTGGTGTTCAGAGGTTTGGGGTAACACATACACATACATTATTACAGCTGTTAATTATATTACCAAAGAGAGCAACATGCATCACTCTTAATGTTGAATATTTCTATCATATCAATTCACGTTTCCTGTAAGCAAAGTAACTTAAAGTCACAGATTTAGTTAAATATGACAGAAAACAGGTTTGAGAAAGAATTTAAAATATTTCAAACAGCCAGGAGAAACGTTTGTGTTTCAGCTGAAGCAGAGTGAAAACTTAAAACGTTTAAAATAATGTAGAAAGGGATGATTTTATCAAGCTGTCAGGAATGGGGTTAAACAGATTTATTGTATCAATATGAAGTTATTTAATTTGAAATTTAAATCTTTGGTTGCTTGTTTTTAATTGGCATTTTGTTTGAGAAGAGGAAAAGTTAGAAGATTAATATTTACTTCTACCTGCTAGTGAATAACAAGCAGAGGAAATAAAAGATTTATTCATTTTGTTTTCCATCTGATTGTTTGTTCATGTGAACAAACATGTTTATTTCAGACCTGGTCTTAAATAAACCAAAGTTTAGCAGCAGCAGGTCATGAAAACCAAGACGAGACACGACAAGTGGGAAAGTGTCCAATCGATGGCCAGCGGCTGAGACAACAATCAATGGAGCTGCTTGAGATAAACGACACAAATTTAAGAGCAATATGAGCAGAATAAAGACCATCCAGCAGACGCAGCGACACGCAGAGCCAATCACACGCCTGCCGAGAGCTGAAAACACAGAGCCGTCTGCGGAGCGGCTCCAGCTGCTCAGACCGTTCAGCTGCCTGAACCACCTCAGAAACACTTTGGTTTAAAAATCAGGACCATCTGATCAGATCCGCCGGGTCACATCCGGGTGTCACCGCTGAGTGGCCTAGTTCAAGCACACTGACCTGTTACTGACCCACCAGAGAGACGCTGCGGCTCACAGAGAAACTTTCTGCTTTTTAATAACCGATAAACTACGGCCATGAACACAACTAAATTATTACGTTTAAATGTACAAAGCCATAAACATAAAACTGAACCAAAACATTTAAACTCAACATCAGAGAGAAAGAAATCTATAAAGTAGCACTTGGGCTGAGATATGTTTGTTTTTTCTTAATTATGGGAATAAAATCATAATCCTGGTTCAATAAAACTTCAATCTGATCAGAAAGTTGTTTTAATGAGGATCTGACCTGAGCAGCTCAGTTTGTGATTATTTTCTTTTCAAAATCCAGCTGATGGTTTATATTTTAACACATCAGATTATCAGATTAATGATAATCGGATGTGTTAAAATATAAACTGTTTATCTTTTATGAAACTGATCCATTGATCTCATTATTTTTTATGTGGGAGTTCTCATAACACTATGACTCTTCCTCACATTGTTACAACTTTATTAGAATAATTTGAATTCATTATTGCATAGAACTTTATTGACGTTATTCTCTTAATATTATTAATATTAAGTCTTTTTCTTATATCATGGTTTTAATCTCGTCCCATTGTGACTTTATTCTAGTGACATTACTTTTTTGTAATTATTTTGTTTCTTTTTAATCAGTTTAATATCTACAGATAATCAGAAATCATCGTCTTGATGCAGAACTTGGTTCTGATTCTGCATCAGGACGATTTTTGAACTCAAACGGCTCTGGATGTCCGTCATGTTTCAGCTTCATGTTTCTGAGTCCAGACGATGTTTTTACAGTCGAGGCTCTGAATGTCTGCAAGCAAAGACGTTTAACAATCACTGAGAGGATTTTATCTTTACACAATTAATCATTCAGATAATGTTCAAGTCGACTTCTTCAATTTTATCTGAGCAAGTTATAAAAAAATAAAAATGTAAATAATGCAAACATTTATTCCCTTCAGTAACTGAGCCAAGGAAACATGACTTCCTCTTTCCATGAATAAAATCATAACGTGTCAGCTAGCATAGCGGCTAACTGTTTCACAAACTGCTTCTTTTCATTATTTAAAAAAAAAAGGAATTTTATTCTGAATAATCTGGAGTTACCTTCCACAATAATAATCCAGGATTACCGACTGCTGGACATGCTAACAGTCCTGAGCCAATCATGGCCAACTGCATGTCAAAGTAACAATAAATCAACTTTTATTGTTGCTAAAATGAAGATAAATAATTAGAATAATTGTTCAAACTTTATTTTAACGTCTCTTCTCTGTTATCAGATGTTTTAAATTGGATGTTTTTTGCTCTTCAAGGGAACCAGATGCTCTGGAGGTTCAGCGACTCGCCTTAAATAAAATCCTAAATTGTTTTCTCTTATTTTATTATGATCATCATCTCTACATGCAGCCGGTCACTTTGAGGCTGATGCAGCTGGAAGGAGAAATAAAACATGTTTCTATTTGATTCCAGTAAAAATCTAAATCACAAAGATTTATTTCATACATAATAACATGTGCTTCTGTTTTGGTCAGTCATGCATCACATGCAGCAGGTAAAACGTTTTATGGACATAATTTGGTTTCTGATCAAATTTTCCCACATAAACAAACTGATTGGGCAGGTTCATACCCACCAGCAGGGGGCGCTAATAGTTTTGAAAAGTGTGTTTCTACAGCTGCTTCATTTAGGCATTAAAATCTAAACTTAATGAATCTGATTCATTTGCTTTGATCTGGAAACAGGAAGTGATGATAAAAACTTTATTAGTTCAGGCTGCAGACAAACAGACGTTTGGTGGAGAATCAGGAAGTTACTTTTTTATCACTTTCATCTAAAGTTAAATACTTAATATATTTCATTTTTTCATCTGGCAGAGAAAAATATTCCTAAACATTATAATCCTGAATCTGAAACATTTTTCTGTCCATTTTACACCAAAACTACAACAATCACAACAAATTCATAACAACCAGAGCAGCAGGATTTTACCACCTTATAATAGCAGTGATCTGGGAACCTGAACGCACCACAGCATCCATCTGAACTAAACTTCAGTGCTGATAAAAGGAGACCAAAAATATTCAGACAAGTTTCCTCCAAATGCAGAAACTTCCCAAAACTTCAGAGCAACAAGAAATCCAGCAGGTTGTGTTTGTAGCGCCCCCTGGAGAGTATTCATCCTGACCTTTAAAAAGGCTTCCAGGATAAAAACTCAGTTTGAATCAGGTAAATGCAGCACAGCTGTGAAAAATGTGTCTGAAAAACTCAAATTCTAAAAATACATGAAGAAAGTAAAGATAAAGTTGAGCTTAAACAAATCTGAGCCGGATGGAGAGGAGAGAGAAAAGTGGCAGCAGAAAAACCTTCAAGCCCATCATCATCATCATCATCATAGTACGGGGTCTAACTAATGATCTGATGATGCGTTCGTGTGTCGTCGTTCAGCGGATCTACGTACCATTTCAGCCATCGGATCCGGAGGAGAACCGCTCTGAAGGACGAGGTCCGGCTTCCCGGCGCTCCCTGAGAGGAGAGGAGGAAATTAAATGACCTCATAACGTTCAAATATTAACAGATTCAATATTTCATCTGAACCGGGGAAAAATGATCAGCTGCAGCTTCAGCCACCAGTTACTTTACTGGTTTTATTGTTTTAATCACTTCTTGGTTTTTAACATGCTGGGGTTATGCAACATGTTAGACACAAAGAATCTGATCCAAAACTTCTTCATTTTATGATTTTAACAGAAATGATCAAAATGTTTCCAGTTCCTGGGTGAAGCTTTTCTTTTCCAAACCAATAATCTCCATAGAACCAAACAGAACGATGAGAACAATCTGGGTTTGTTTCATCCAAAAAGAAGCAAATAGAGAGGAATTATGAATTATGGTTAATACATAATAAATGAGTTTCCTGTACAGTAAGAGGAGGATTTAGCTTCTGTTCAGCTGAACCTGATTACAGTGATGCTGCCTTCGCACGCCGTCAGATCTCTGAGCGCTGGCGGACAGAAACGAGGAGGAGGACGAGGAGGAGGAGGAGGAGGAGGAAGGGCTACAAACAGGCAAGAAGCTGAAGATCAAAGATGCAATAAAAATCTGTCAGCTGTTCCAGTTCATCCAGAGAAAATCAGAGGGTCCAAAGATTCCTGTGTGTTTCTGATCCGATCCGGAGGGAAAATGTTCCCGACATGAAGGTTTTATCTTCATTTCACCTGATGTGAAGCTCATCAGCAGGTCCAGGTGAAAACATGATTTATCAGTGAATTTCACTTTTTGCTTAGATTTCATTTTGGGACTATTTGGATTTTTTCCCACTAATGACCTCTGTGGGTTTCCGTAGTTCAGGGCTGCCATCTTGTTTTCAGCTTCCATTTCTTTGGACTTCAGGTCAACTTTCTGATGAAAGTAGGGCGGGGCTAAAGTTTAGCTAATGGGAATAAAGTCAGAATAATATGAAGCAGAAACAATAATAATAAAATGAAGAATGTTGAGAATCCTTTGAAATTATGCTTTGATGTCAGTTTTATAAATAAGGAAATATTTCATCACATGAGCATCAAATTATCACCTGGACGTTGAAACTATTGACCAACGACTGAACTGATCACATCAGATAAATATGAAAGTTCAACATTTTTCTCATTAAATCGACTTCTGCTCATTTGAAGGATGTTTTCTCCATGTTACTAATGCAATGACTTTATTCTCATGATTAAACAAAAACTCCTGAGTACAACCAACAGAAGAGACCATCAAAATAAAAAACACTTTTTCAAAATATTTTCTGTCACTTGAAAAGAAAGATTAAAATCAGAATCTGGTATGAAAAATGTTATTTTTGAGCCGGATCTCCCAGAATTCCTTTCAGCAGGTTTTTGCTGCGTTGCTCATGCAGACGGACATTTTTCCATTTTTCTAGCTTCATCAGAGGAACATTCACGTCTTTCAGGTTGAGCCCAGATTCAGCGTGAAACGACTGAAGGTGGAAACTCTGACCAGTTGTTCCTGATCCGTCTCCTCTCTGGCTCTGCTCCTCTTGGCCGTTTCCTCAGCGAAACCAGATGGTCGGATTTTCCTTCGCCGTCGCTGAGGCCTCGGAAACAACCAGCTGGTTTTCAGTTTACCGCTCTGATCTTCTCCTTGGTGCCGTTTGATTTTCCCTACACAGATTTCTAGCTGTGTTTGCACCATCATGCAGATGGACGTCCCTGCAAATATGATATAAACTAACATAAATAATTAAGAACAGAAAAAAATCTGTTGGATCCACAGTGGCTCCACATTAAAAACGGGTTCATGTTAAGATCTCAGCAGCGATGAACGTTTTGAATTTAATCTTCAACGAGCGTCTTAAGCAGGAAAAAAACAGGTAAAGCCCAGAGAGTCTTTAAATCTTATTAACTGAAATTAAATCCAGATGATTTAATCTGAATCTGTTCTGCAGAACAAACCAGACCTTCAGAACCGTTACCATAACATTGCAGCTCCACCAACAGCAGATGTTCCTGTGGTACCAAGTCCTACTGAGGTCAAAGGGCTTCGCCTTCGACCCGTTGGACCTTAAAGCATTTTATGCAGGAGACTTTTGCCTTGTCCATGTGAACAGCTGCACATGTGAAGACTTAAGGCTTCGGTTTTAGAGCCGGAGTTTCTTTCTTCATCAGATCCTTTTCTGTTCTCACTGGTTTCCAGTTGGGAGCTGAACATCCTGGTCCACTTCCCTCCGTCTGAGAAACATTCAGCCTGCAGAGCAGAAACACCTGGACGTGTTTTCCCTCCGTACGTTTTCACTCAACTTCTGAATCTCCTGGATTTTATTGCAGCTTTTTAGGCTATTTGATCTATTTTTGTTAAGACTCTCTTCATCTTCATCATCATCAGATCCACCCAAACAAACCCTGCAGCTTCTCTTCCCTCCTAAGCGCTTTGTGAGGCGACCGCTGGAATTAAAACACAGTCGGAGCGCAGCGGGTCTGCTGGGGAATCCTGCCAGGATTACAGATCAGTTTCCACCAGCAGATGGCGCTCGCAGCAGGAGGAGACCAGATCCCTGCAGCCTGGGCGGGCCTCAGGGCTGGAACTCGGACCCGTGTGACTTTAATGGCTGCAGAAGGCAGAATCCGCCGCCGCCACGTAATCACACTTCCTGTTGGCTCCTCCGGGGCCACAGATCAACACGGAGCAGGAAAACAGACGTGCACCAACCCAGGAGCAACGGAGGAACGGCCACAAGTTTACATACAGCATGACAAGAAACAGCAAGATAGTTCACACTGCAAAAACACAAAATCTTACCAAGTATTTTCATCTAGTTTCTATTACAAATATCATATTTCACTTAAAATAAGACAAAACTAAATAAATAACTTTTCAGCAAGTTAAACGAGGCAGTTTTAAGTCAATAATTCCTTAACATTGATGGAAAAAAATGCCAGTTGGTCCATCATAATATTTCAATTATGACATGAGAAAATATCTTGTTATATTAGTATATTATCCTGTTATAAGTGAAATAATCTGCCATCAAATTATTGATTGAAAATAAGCAGCTATGTCTTCCTAAAAAGTTACAGATAAGTTAGTTTTGTCTTATTTTAAGTGAACCAGGAACTAAACTAAATACTTTTCTGTTTTTGCAGTGCAGACCAAACTTCTCTTAGTTCAGGTTGTAAATTATTTCTGTTTGCAAACCTCTGGCAGAGAAAAACCAGAACCATGAAGACGACAGAACCCAGCAGACGGGTCGGGGAGAACGTCAGCCTGTCTGAACAAACCTGCACAAAACAGAACACAGCAGCCCACTGTGAAACACGGCGGTGGCAGCATCATGCTGGGGTATACTTTAATAACTATCCAGCATGATTATTTTAGTAATCAGTTATCCTACTGATTATTTAAACGTTTAATTTTGGCCCATTCTGCAGATCGGTGAAAAATCTTCAACTTCCCAGTTCATAATTCTGACTGCAGGGGGCGCTCTCACTGGTTCCAGCTTCCAACCTGAAGGCGTCAAGTTACTCATGTTTAAAACTCATATTTTCTGCGAGTTGTGGAGTTTTTCTGTTAGATACAGACAGACAGAAAGGACTGGAAGATGGCAGCAGATCAGAGAATATTAAATCGTACATCATTATTTATTGAAACGCTGCTTCACCTCCTGCAATTTGTTTCCATTTTCAGCTCCAGTGAAACATGGATTTCAGGAAACTGTGTTTTCTTTTTAACAGGAAGAGATACTGATCCACTCTGTTCTTATCAGTCTGGTTTCAGGAAGGAAAGTGAAAGATTGGCTTCCTGAAATAGCCTGGTGTTTTAAAATCGGCTCCACTGACTCCTGACCTCATTCACATCCACAACTGGAAACGTTTCCACGTCAAACTCAGCACAAACCCAACAACGCTTTCCTGATGAGTCTCTGCCAGACGTCCAAACGGAGGCTTTGATGCTCGCGGCAGGTGCCGGCTGTTAAACCGTCAAGTATTAATTAAACATCCTGTGTAAATGAGACGGTCCGCCCACATGTGTGCTTACACCTGACATTTAGGTAAATGCCAGTCCAGCGGCGCTGCGATGAGATGTCAGGGATGAGGGATGCAGCGGCTGAAATTATACGGTTTCATGAAGTTCTGCTGCTGCTTTCATCCGCCGGATCTCAGCTGAATTATTTCTGGAGATGAATCTCTGACTTTCTGAAACTCTCAGCCTCCTCCGTCCTCAACCTCAAAAACTTTGATTCTCTGTTGGAAAATGTTTCACCTTTTCCTCCTGGGTGTTTGTTTAAACATGGAGATATTTTCAGCAGACATCCAACCTTTCAGGCTCTAAAGAAACATAGAAAATACTCAGAGCAGTGGGGTCATAAGACTCCAAACTGAAAACCCAAGAGGGAATTTAAACAATAGAATCATAAAGTCAATATTCAGGGACATAAGCAGATTAATCTGTCTGCTCTTCCTGTTGGTCAGTTTGTAAAATAAACTTCAGAGCCTGAGCATTGAAACTGGTCTGAGCTGGAACTTCCTGTGGAGTTGGACTCCCAGCAGGGAGGAAGCGCACACACCTCCAAGTTGCACAGAGATTCAGATTTGTGAACAGCTAGGAGACAGAAGAAAGTTTTGAGTTTGTACATTTTAAAAATCAGAAGGATTCTGTTTGTGTGAATCATAATCCTCCTGATGGCACCAGAAAACTGGAATGTATCTAAAACCCTGCATATATCTGACTTTATGGGTTTTTACCTTTTTAAAACCAAACAAAGACAACTTGAGTTAAAACTAATATTCTCTCCTGAAAATGTTCCTTTGCAAATACTGGCGGGTTGAAATGAGTTTAAAATATGCTCAAAGGTTTATGCCAAGTAAAAAACTAAATGATGAAAGTTTGTAAAGTTACAGTAAAATGAACAGCAATAGTCTGGGTTATTTAGTCAGAAGAGAAAAAGATTGGGGTTCATTTTTCAGGTTATATCTATTTTCATCATGTTATTCAGTCATTATAAATGTCAGTTTTAAAGTAAATATTTAATTAAGAATCAATTTAATATATTAATACTATATTACTGACTGGCTCCAGCTGCCCAGAGGAAACATGGCGGCTCAGAAACTCACAGAAGAAAAACTTTCAAATTGATTGTGGGGCAGATAAAGATAAAACTGGGGAAAACATTTATATTTATATGTACAAATTAACAGACATGCAGCAGCATTTTCCACAGCATCACAAAGCTTCAGCTGGTTGATAATAAACATTTAGATGCGGCTCAAGATGCTGCACAGAGAGAATCTGCTTGGATGAAGCATCAGCATCATGCCAGACACACAGAGTGGCGCGTTCAGGGCAGGACTGGAGATGATGGATGAAGCTCCATCAGAACGGTGGAAAAACAGACAGCAAAGAGAACTGGGCCTTGTGGGACACCGTAAGAGAGAACCAGGGGAATATACAAGATCTGGAGCCAAAGAGTTTAAAATGTTCAACAAGAAAACAAGTGAAGTTCAGCCATGTTGGGTTTTTCTTTCAAACAAACTCTTTCTTCACCAGAAACCATTTTCATTTACAATATTCATATTCATGCAGATCTGCAGCTTTTTGTTTTGTTTTTCAAATATATATATATACATATATATCTATATATATAGATATATATATACATATATATATATATATATATCTATATATATAGATATTACCGTTTAAAACAAAAAAACATCCAATTCCTTAAAGGTTCAACCAACCTGGATCCCACATCTCCTTTATAGATTCAAACTGAATTATTAATGACATGCAGGGATCTAAACTTTGTGTGAATCCTACAGGATGCAGTAAAATGGATCGATGCTCCTGGTTCTGGTCCAGAAGGATCTGCAGCACAAAGTGCAGCAATTAATGATGATGAACTCCAGCTGCTGCAGGAAAAGAGCCAATTCAGCTGAACTCAAACTCACAGCATCACCTCCACTGTTCCCACTTTCACACAATAAAACATTCAGCATTTATTA
Organism: Poeciliopsis paucimaculata; assembly: GCA_903067055.1. Lineage (NCBI taxonomy): Eukaryota > Metazoa > Chordata > Actinopteri > Cyprinodontiformes > Poeciliidae > Poeciliopsis > Poeciliopsis paucimaculata. The sequence continues at coordinate 13,013 of CAEGAD010059480.1, forward strand.
TTTACATCCTGAAGAAGAAGCTTTTCAACTTTTATTCTGACTGCAGCAAATTAACTGATTTCAGAGAAGAAATGCTGCAAATAAAGTGCAAATAAAATCTTCACGTTTGCTTTAAACCACAAGAAGAGAAGCCAGAATATCTCCGGAGCATTTTCTGTTCGCTGAGGGGAAACATAAGGAACCAGTGATGCTCACCTTGAACGTGGTTCTGGTTCCTGTTCGGCCTGAAGAGGTTCCTCCTCCTCCGGGCTGCGGCTCCTCCTAGAGCCGCTCCATGGAGCTCCGAGCTGGGAAACTTCCAGGCAAAGTGCGGCTCTGCGGACCGGAGCCGGTAAACCTGCGGCTGAGGGAGAAATCCGAGCAGAAATTCAATCCGAGGCGACAGCCACCGAGCGCGGCTCCGAGCGGCTCGTCTCCCCGCCAGCAGGAGGCGGGCGGAGCTGGACGAGAGAGGAGAGAGGAGAGAGAGGCAGGGGGCGTTGATGCTGCTCAGGTGGAGGACGTGTCTCATCAGAGAGCGGAGCTGGGAACTGATCAGAACATTTACAGGCTCAGATTCCAGATTTAGATGAGAAAATATCAGCAAGTCATTTACTGATCCAAACACATGGCTTCATGTTTCCATAAAGTCAACTTTCTCATATGAACATGGCTCCCTGCCCAGGGCGGCAGGCCTGAGGGATGGCTGGTGCAGAAGCTTCAGCAACACTCCCAGCATGTGACGATCTTTGCTCCCATTGGACAGAAATGATGAGGAGGCGGGACAAAGAACCATCAGAAACACCAAACTGTGAAGTCCTGCTGCTTTTCTGCTGTTATTAAACTGAGATGCCATTTTGAATGTGAAGAGTAGATTCAGGTTTATTTAAACTAGAGGTGCATGACACATGTTGATAGATTTATGACACATGTTGATAGATTTATGACACATGTTGATAGATTTATGACACATGTTGATAGATTTATGACACATGTTGA
>CAEGAD010059483.1:0-16850 GCA_903067055.1 Poeciliopsis paucimaculata
ATTCGTTCATTCGTTCATTCATTCATTCGTTCGTTCATTCATTCATTCGTTCATTCATTCATTCGTTCATTCGTTCATTAATTCATTCCTTCGTTCATTCATTCATTCATTAATTCATTCGTTCATTAATTCATTCATTCATTCCTTCGTTCATTCATTCATTAATTCATTCATTCGTTCATTCATTCCTTCGTTCATTCATTCATTCATTAATTCATTCGTTCATTCATTCATTCATTAATTCATTCGTTCATTAATTCATTCGTTCATTAATTAATTAATTAGTTAATTAATTCATTCATTCGTTCATTCATTCGTTCATTCATTCATTCGTTCATCCTCTGCTCTGCTGTATCTTTGACTCCAGCAGGTTGTTTATCTGTGCAATAATATGGCAGTTTCACAAAGCTGCATGTGGCAACGCTGAGCTGGCAGTGAGAAAAGGGCGGAGACCGCAGATGTGTGTGTGCATCTGAGCAGAGACACACACACACACACTGTGCACGCCTCTGACATGGACTTTAAAATCACACAGTGTGAACAGCTGCTGGTGCAAACAAGGACAAGAGGAACCAAGGTAACCCCAAAAGGAAGGGATGAGAGCCAGGACAAAACGGACAGAGAAACGGCTCGGTTTCTGGATTTCATCCATAAAAGTTTTATTATACGGAAGAATTATATGTTACACAAAGCTGTTAAATAATCGGTTGCCATGTCTCATTTGGACACATTCTTTAAATTTCCGGTTTTTACTGTTTTATTGAATATTTCAGAATAAAAGCTTCCGGCAGAAACACAGATTGAAATGCAAACCAGACTCACATGAAAGACCTGAGAGGTTAAAAAAATCCTTCAGTTCATGTTTTAAAATAAAAACCAGTTAAAACGGGATGACTGTGAACTCTGAGCTGAATCCACTGAAAACGTTCTGCAGCCCAAACCGGAACCAGAACCAGAACCAGAACCTGTTGACGGCTGAGAAACACATTCCAACAGGTTGACCAGCAAAATTAACTCAAACTTTCATTTCTTACACAAGAAGCTTCAAAGCAGCAGGAAAGAAAAAACCCAAAACCATTTATTATCTCAATAACATGATCATGATCTGAATCTGAACTTTTCTGAGTTTTATAACCTGTTTAAAATTATATTCCCAATCAAACCATAAATTGTCCATATTTATTATGTCATTTATGTATTTATTTACATTGGGAAACAAACTGTCCTGTTCTGCCACGTGACCAACATGGTCAACAATAAACACGTGTTTCTAAATGCATCAGAGTTATTTCAGTTTAAAAGGTCGTCTAAAAATGTTTGGGGTCAAAAGGTTCAAAGGTTCCCAGTGACAGAGGTCACATGACTCGCATTTGTCCGTCGCCTGGTTCAGAACGAAACTGCAGAGGAAAACCTGTCGTTGGTAACTTTGGTCTGAACCCGGAGATGAGTCTAAATCTTCCCGGTGGTTTGGTTCTTTTCCTCATCAGAGGAAGCCGAAGTGGACCATTCAACCCAGAACCGTTCTGTCTGCTGGTCGGATGGGTCCGGAGTGGGAGAACCACAGGAAGACTGGAGAAACCAATCAGTTTGTTTCTGAGATTTATTATGATCGAAATGATCAGAAATAAACCAAATAATGTGGAGAAGTTTCGAAGCCGTTTGGTCGATGCAGACCTGGCAGCAGGAAGGCGTTTTGGATCGAACTCAGATTCAGTCTACAGATAAACGCTCCAGAGTTCATCTGAAACTGTGCTGAGACTTTCTGCAGTCGGTCTTAGTCTGGTTGATTTGGTCCGGATGGCGGAGCGACTCCGACATTCACATGTACAGAAATAAACCGGACCAAAAGGCAAAAACCAGCCAGAGTTCATCTGACCCGGCCGAGGGGTGAAAACCCCTGAAGCTCTCGGTAAATTGCGTCAAGACTGGGAAAAGTCAAAGGAAATGAAGATTTGTAATGTTTTATCTGAATTTACACAATCTGAAGAAAATAATGCAACTTTGAAATCTTCTGACACAAAATGTCATCATTAGAGGAAGTTTTCTCATAGAAGAAAGCAATTGAAGGAGTTTTTATCTTCAGAATGAACTGAACAGGAAGTGCTTTTATTTTGACATTTCAATCAGAAGTGACCCTCCAGTGGAGCAGCTAGCTTAGCCGCTTTCCCTTCTGGTTTTGAGACACAAGGAGCCTCTGATGATAGCCTCAGTGTGTGACCTCTGACCTCTGGTTGGAAAAAGTTGCCTAACTCTGAAGGTAATCAGAAAGTCACCCAACCGTTGCGCTAAATGGGAAGAATGCCTCTGTTGATGATGAACTTTGACCTGAACTTCCTCTTGCTGTGTGAACTTCTTGTCTCTTGGGGACGGTCTGTGTGTCAGAGGAGGATAAACCCAGCGCAGGCGCTCCAGTGTTTCACCGAGCATCAGGAAAACAACATGAATATCAAACGGCGTCCACTGGAACCGAGCCTGAGATCTGCAGACCGACAGACGTCTGTGATCCAGAATCAGACCCAACATCTTTGTTACATAAACGGCTTAAAGATTTATAACATGCATCAAATTATGAAGCGTTTTCCTGCAGGCTGGTCTGTTCTGACTGCAAATGAATATTAAGGTTCATATCTTCATCTCAAGTATTTGCAGATTTCAGTTATGTTCCGGCAGTGTCGTCTCTAACTTTAAGGCTCTAAAAACTGCAAGTTTGCTTTGTAGATTTTCTAGTTTTGAAAATAAAAATGCTTGTGGAAAAGTTCTGGCAAGTTGTGAAGCAATGCTGGAATGCAAATGGAAGCAGGTGTTGCATCATGTCTGGATGGTTTAATGATTTACTGACGTGAGACAAGAAGCCGCTTTAAAAAGACACTGGAACCTGAGAACGGCAACTGAAACTCAGCCTGGACCCAGAACTCACTCCTTCCTCCAGGATCAGACTGAGAGACCAACACCCACCCACCGAGACCCACGGAGACCCACTGAGAGACACAGAGACCCACGGAGACTCACTGAGACCCTCAGAGATCCACAGAGACCCACTGAGACCCACTGAGAGACACGGAGACCCACGGAGACCCACAGAGACTCACAGAGACCCACTGAGAGACACGGAGACCCACTGAGAATCACAGAGACTCACAGAGACCCACAGAGACCCACGGAGACCTTGTATCTCCCCCCACCACCCTGTGCTGGATAAAACCAGCTGACATGTCATGTGAACAAATTCTTCAAGTTACAAACATACAGAAGTAAACAAGACATTTGTGGGCGTGACTCTTTGCCAAACCCCGCCCCTATCTATATCCAGGCCCCACCCTTATCTATATCTAGGCTCCGCCCCGTTTCTAGCTGCAGCAGATGCAATATTTCATCATCTTCAGCCTAAACATGCTGCTGCAGATTTCCTTCCTTTCAAAAAAGAAACTAACATCCTGTCATTGTTTGCATTTCCAATGACTTTATGATTTTACAATTTGACATTTATAAAACACATCTCCTTTATGGAAACCATTTAGAAAAAACTAAACACCTTTGGCACTAGAATACAGTGCTTTTAGGCCAAAATGAAATCGGTTTATTTTACAAAAGTACAATGAAAGTTTTTCTCCATCACATGATCAACAAACAGAAGTTGCCACTGGTGTAAACCGTAGAGAAGAAAATTAGAAATGCATCAGGTTATGAATATCATCTACTGAGCAGATTCTTTTATTTTTTTATTCTGTTTCTGTTCGCAGGTTCTGGAAATTTAAATGCATAATGAAACATTCTTGGCTTCATTAAAAAGCGTCTCTGTCATTATAAAAGGTTTGCTGCAGTATTTTATCATAGATTGATAAAATATCAGCATTAAAGACAGTAACTGTTGTTGCCCATCAATCTGGGAAGGGTTAAAGGCCAAATGTTATTTTGAAGAGAAAAATGTTAATAAAAACCTTCAAGATGGCCGATAGTTTTCCCAGAAGTGGCCTGTAAGGCACGGCGGTGGAGGGCTGATGATCTGTGCTGGATCTGCATCCACTGTTAACTTATTGCAGGTTTTTAAAGATATTAAGTTGTATTTATTTTTGGAAGAAATTGATGATGAGAAGTTTGCAGAGTTCACATGAAGCTGAGCTGCTTTTGAACAAACCAAAGACTCCAGACTTCACTGACTGTTCCTGTAGGAACCTGCCCCAACCTGTTTCTGATCTGTTAACATAAACACAGCGACATCAGGCAGATTTCAGTACCGTCTTGGTTTTTCTCCTCTGCTGCTCGGCCTTCCCCTCAGTGAGGAAGAAGTCGTGACGAAGCTGAAATAGCTGCTTGTGTAACAGCAGCTTTCCGCCGCCAGCTCCTGTTTTCTCCTCCTTTTTAACGTCTATAAAACTGTTGAGTCAAACCCTGATGTTCTCCAGCCTGCAAACAGGATCTGCTGAGCACAAAGAGCTTTTTCACAACTGGAGCGAACAGCAGCAAGGGGCTCTCTGGCCAAACAAAACTTTATGAATTTCTCTTTTTAAACGTGAATGTGTGTTTTTGAAGGCGCTGCAGATAAAGTGTGAGTGTGAGACAGAGGCTGTGTATGCTGAAGGATGTGACTGGAGTTATTTTGGCTCTCACAGCTGTTTGTGAAGCCAGCAGCGAGGCGAGCTGCACCTCAGAGTTCAGCTGAGGACGGCTGCAGGGGACGAGGCTCCAGCCACTGAATCTCATCTGAAATTATTTCAGTTTCAAACCAACAGTCATCTCTGGAAGCCACAGATGAATCCGCCTCCCCAGCGCAGACTGGATCAAATTCATTTAAATACTGTTTCCAGAGGACAAAGCTGCATGTTTACACCCAACATGGGAAAGTGATTAAAACCGAGCAGAACCCGACCGCACCCCCAACCTCATGTCGGCTGGATTCATGTCACATAAAGACATAATTACAGCTACCAACACTGAAGAATTTAATGAAACTTTTATGTCCAGTTGCTGTTTTTGCCTGTTCTTCACAGCAGAGTTTTGGGTTTACTTCCTTTCTACTGCAGTAAAAACCAACATCTGATCCAGATGCTTGGTGTTTGGCATGTTAAAATTACAAAACAATGCAAGAATTGAACTCTTTGGATCACATCGGACCCCCATCCACTCATGTTTTGTGTTTGTGAATTTTTTTATGGAACATAACTTCAGTTTACTCACAGAAAATCTGTCATTTGTGAATTTTTCTGTAGATATTTGAAGAAAATCAGTTTTGGAAGCTGAAACAATAACGCTCAATGCTACTAGAGACGCTATTGGCTGGAGTTTGTGAAGTAGCCAATCCAGGAGCACCTTACATCTTACTTCATGCTGATTGGCTGAACCCAAAGAGAGCGGTTAGCTTCTGTGGTAGTGCTAAGAGGGTTTTCTGTTTGTAATAATTTGGTGTTTGGATGATTAAAACACAAAATTTACCCTAAATTTACTTCATTTAGGGTAAATGTACCCAAATTTGAGACCTACTTGAGAGGAAGTCTCAAGTATTTGTGGTTTTTAACTGTTTACTGGTAGATCTGGTGTGTAACCAGTAGCTTTCAGACTTTAATGTGGTGACACATCATTTAATAATGGTATGTGATTTATTGTTTTAACTGTTTGTCAGAACTTTACTGTGAATGTTAGACGTAACCACCGTTTACAGTGTTGGTTAGCTGTTAGCTTGTTAGCAGTTAGCTTGTTAGTAGTTAGCTGTTAGCTTGGTAGAACAGAAACCAGAAAAAGAAGAAATCTCTAAAATCTCTTTTGTCGTTCTGTCTTCTGATGTTGTGTTTTTGTGTTTCATTGGTTTTCCGTATAAAATACACAAAATGAAATAAAAATTAACTCCATTCAAGTTGGAGTCATTTTATTTTGACTCTCTCTGCTCTGCTGTGATTTGGTGTGTGACGGATCTCGGGTCGGTCGGGTCAGAGCTGATGAATCTGACGCCTCATGATGCAGATATTTACTCTGGATGTTTTGTGGATGATGGCAGCCTGCCTGGCCCGAGTCATGCTGCAGTGGGAAATGATGTGTGATTGTTCTCACCTGGCGGAGCTGCAGGTGTGATGAAGGCGTGTCTGGTGCAGAACAATGGAGGTCATTCAGCTGCAGCAGGAAGAGACGCAGGACTGACGCCAAACGCTGATTCTGCCCCGAGTCTGAAACGTAAAAACAATTAGAGACGAGTCAATAGTGAAGATAATCTCATGTCATGTTTTTTAGTGCATTTATTGATGTTAAAACTATAAATAGAGCCCATCTGCTGACCTGAAACATGTTACATAACTGAGTCATCTCTGTTGGACAAACACCAAAGTCAACGATCCATGAACCCTTTAATAATCTGTGTTTAATCGTTGTTCAAACAAATAAGAAATCCTGTAATCTGACCCTGAAAACATGAAGTGTTGCATGTTTGAGTTAAATATTGTGATAAGTTGGCAGGAAAAAGTGTTTCTCTGGGTTGTTTGGTGTAAAGTCATCATTGCATACCAGGCTGTTCCCTCTGTCAAGCTCTGGCTTTTTCCACTGCTGGATGAAATGCTTTTTTTATGGGAAACACTGTTTCTCTCTGCACGGCTGCTAATCTGCTGAATAAAGCATGTGTGTTTCCAGAAAAACATTAAAAGCGCCCGATTCTCTTAAAAAGATGAATTTTGCTGTTTGGAGCTTTCACTCAGATTAATCTTTAATCTGCTGTTTGCAGTTTAATCTGCTGTGAAGGAGAGGAAACCCTTCAGGGTCATGTTCGGACCTGAACTCCTCAGACCTGCAGACGTGACGGGACTGGAAGCTCCGCCCCCATAACTCACCTGATGAGGCTCCACTTCAGGATGATGAAATTTAGACATTAACAGTCACATACCAGAAACATGGAGAACACGCCAACATGAGTACGTTAAATGTCTGATAAACATTTGAATCTGCGTTCATTACATCCCTCCATTCCTCTCCATTCTGTTCTGCTTGTTTTTGGTCATTTTGCACAGAAATTAGATCCATAACATGGAAACTAACCATCATCTGGACTCTGGGTCGGTTATGTAACTTTTGACTTTTCTCCTTGACCAACGCTGAGTTGCTGCTACCAGGAACAAACATCTGGTATCAGTAGAAGAGAAAACAAAGAGTGACTGAACTCCGGATTGGGTCAATGGCCAACAGAAGACAACATGTCGTGTTTTTAAAACACAAAAGTTCCCCTGATTTCACCTTTCTTCAGGCCAACCTGCAGCTTGTTTGTGTCCAAATGACCGGGTTTGAAAGGGTTGGGCCCGGTTGGTCGGTTCCACTTTGGCCCTTTGATCAACTTTTGTTGATCGTATCTGAGCAAAGTTGAAATGATGTGGAGGTAAAAGGTGATGGAAGAATATGAAACTGGATTCACATAAAAGGTGAAGAACTGTGTTATTTTCTGTTGTTTCCATCCTGAATGATCTGATTTTCATCTGAGATGCTCTGCAGCTCCAGGTTCAACCAGAACAGGAAACAGTTTTAGATCAAGCTGCAAAGGTTGGAGCTACACTAACAGGCAGATGGATCGTTAAAGCAAAGATCTGGACCAAACCAAGAGCTGTTTTAAAAGTTCTTAGTGGATTATTTTGTTTCTGGAGACTTTTAAGGCTTAATTTAATCACTTAATCGTTTATCTGCATTAATGTGTTTAATGAGGTTCAATGATTAACTGAACCCTGACTCTGACCCCGACCCTGATTCTGACCCCGACTCTGACCCCGACTCTGACCGCGACCCTGATTCTGACCCTGGTTTTAAAGATCCAGCAGGTCAGTTTCTGCTGTTTCTGTTCAGTTTCTGCTGTTTCTGTTCAGTTTCTGCTGTTTCTGTTCAGTTTCTGCTGTTTCTGTTCAGTTTCTGCTGTTTTTGTTCAGTTTCTGCTGTTTCTGTTCAGTTTCTGCTGTTTGTGTTCAGTTTCTGCTGTTTTTGTTCAGTTTCTGCTGTTTCTGTTCAGTTTCTGCTGTTTGTGTTCAGTTTCTGCTGTTTCTGTTCAGTTTCTGCTGTTTCTGTTCAGTTTCTGCTGTTTCTGTTCAGTTTCTGCTGTTTTTGTTCAGTTTCTGCTGTTTTTGTTCAGTTTCTGCTGTTTCTGTTCAGTTTCTGCTGTTTTTGTTCAGTTTCTGCTGTTTTTGTTCAGTTTCTGCTGTTTCTGTTCAGTTTCTGCTGTTTGTGTTCAGTTTCCGCTGTTTTTGTTCAGTTTCCGCTGTTTCTGTTCAGTTTCTGCTGTTTCTGTTCATTTTCTGCTGTTTCTGTTCAGTTTCTGCTGTTTCTGTTCAGTTTCCGCTGTTTTTGTTCAGTTTCTGCTGTTTCTGTTCATTTTCTGCTGTTTCTGTTCAGTTTCTGCTGTTTCTGTTCAGTTTCCGCTGTTTTTGTTCAGTTTCTGCTGTTTCTGTTCATTTTCTGCTGTTTCTGTTCAGTTTCTGCTGTTTCTGTTCAGTTTCCGCTGTTTTTGTTCAGTTTCTGCTGTTTCTGTTCAGTTTCTGCTGTTTTTGTTCAGTTTCCGCTGTTTTTGTTCAGTTTCTGCTGTTTTTGTTCAGTGTCTGCTGTTTCTGTGTTTCTAGGTGAAATAAAGATAAATAAATCAGAGGAACGATTCGCTCTGACCGGGAGAAACGAGAAAAAAATCAAACCACTCTGGAAATTTCCACAAATTGGTCAGAAAAAGTTATTTTTGATGAAAGCCGTGTCGAGTGGCCGTTCGATGTGACGGCTGGATCAAAGGACGGCCTGTGTGTCTGAATGAAAGGCCTCTGTGTCGCCAGCAGAGCCAGCCGGAGGTCTCTGGCTCAACACCCAGCGACTATTGTATGATTATTTTAGAAAATGAATGGTTTGAAATCTGCTGAGTCAGCCCGTCTGTGCGCTGATTGAAGGCATAATGGTGGCCTGTTGGTGGGTTAATGACTGACAGAGGGCTGCTGGCCATGGCCTACATTCTTGGTTTGTTTAGCAGGAGATAAGATCTGACCTGAATAGGCTGTGGGGAGAAAAAGTAAAGCCTGAACACAAAACTTCAAGACCAAGAAGATTTCAGCAGATGTCCAACAGGCCGCAGGAATCTGGAACCTCTGGATGAAACCTGATGTGACTCAGCGGAAGACAGTCCTTAAAGATCTGAATGAGTCGGACCGGGAGAAATGTGCTGAGCAACAGAACCACACTGATCAGCTTCAGCTTTACAATAAGATACTCAGGCTTTAAATGTATGTTTGAAAGTTTATATGTATTAAACTCAGTATGTTAGTCACTCTGTAGCTTATCAATGAAACCAGCTCATGTTAACTTCCATCTTGTTGTGTTTCTGGACCTTGGGCTTGTTGTGTGTCTCTGGTTCTGAAGCTGAGAATCGACTCCTGCCTTCGACCCGCCTCCCTCTGCCTCTGGGAAACCAAACGTTCCCTGGACTGGATTTGTCTGAGTCACAGATCTTCTCTGTCCTGATCCTGGCGATGCGGACCAGGACTTTCCCGTCATGTGACTCTGCCCACCAGAGGATCCGACCTGTGGGCTCCACAGGAAACAACAGATATGGTGGTGAACAGGGCCGCAGAGCGCCGCCATCTTGATACGATGCTCCTGTGACGACGCCTGCTTGGTTCCTAAAACATTGATCTCAATAAATCACCAACATTCAGAACTTGTTCTGGAACAAGAGTTTGTTCAGTGAAAACCTGCTAAGATAAAGATGGCTGCCAGAGCAGACTGGCTCTACAATCTAAAGATGGAATAGTGAATAAAACCAAGACAGCCTCTCAGCAGGCAACACTGATGCAATAATCTGATTGCATGACCTTCAACCATTTGGACTTTGTCATGTCAGTGTGTGTTTGTGCTGAGTGGGTGTGGGAGCCATTTGTCGTCTGGAGGTGCAGAATAGTTAGAGAAGTGAGAACGACTGAAGGTCTGCAACACACCAAAGACAGCAAAGGTCAGAAGGTCGAGTCTCCTGAAGGTCACGGTGGAACCAGGCAGACAGACTCCCGGTTCTGTCCAGGCCCACAGGCCAAAGAGTCACCAGGAGAGACGTAAGGCCCAGAGACCCCCGACGGGCCCCCAGCAGGGCAGGGCCCAAACACACCGGCCCACTGCCGCAGTGGGAACCAAGATGAACCAGACATGTTACTGCCCCACCTGGCGAGTTAGAGCCTGGGGCCCCAGGCCCCTCCATCCCACCGAGCTTCTGATGACATGAAATATCACAGCAGAATGTGTCTAAGAGGCTACAGAAATGGGCTTACAGGTGGTAAATAAAACTTTATAGCACAAGATAAAACATAAAAAAATGTATTTCACCAAAATAAAGAAAATGAATTTAAGCAAAATCAGATTTAAAAGGAGAAGTTTTTCATCGACCTCTACTGGAACCACCGAGTGCGATGACCTGAGAGTCGGAGGAAAGAGCTTCCAGAGTCACCGAGGAAAAGCTTTAACATCAGGGCCCTGCATGGGGCCCGGATGGGGCCTGGATGGGGCCTGGATAGAGCCTGCATGGGGCCCGGATGGGGCCTGCATGGAGCCTGCATGGGGCCCGGATGGGGCCTGCATGGGGCCCTGGGGGGGTGAAGGGATGTAGAACTGCTCAGATGCAAAGTGGACAATTTGCTTGCTGCAAAGGAACAGAGCCACCAACCGGGTCACTGATCAGAACCAGCAACATTCAACAAGAAAGAGATTAAAAAGTAAAAGCAGCATTTATTAAAAAGCTTCCCTTTAACTACTGTCCATTACTTTAAAGATTAAAAAATGTATCTGTAGGATGTAAATTAATTTTATTATTCAACCTTACAATTGATTTTCTTATCAGCCTCAATGAGACTTTCAGAATAAAACTCTTTCCTGTATCTGACATTTCACCACCGACTCAAACAAATGAAGACACGTTCAGCAGCCGCACTAATCAGGAGGCGTGAGCCTTCGTTTGGGTTTATTGCAAATATCTGTGGACTCACATCATTGTACATCACACAGCAACAAAAGCCACAGCGGGTTTACAAACCGGGTCATGCACGGGTCAGCCGCTCCTCCTCCGGTCCGTCCTCGTTTAATTTAAACACCTGACCGGAGAAAATAATTACATCTCAACAAACCCGGGAACCAGTTTGAACTATTTTCAAACGGATCTTCAACCGGGTCTTCACTCCTCCACTGTATAACCTGACACAGTTTGGTCCATTTGACGTACAACAGAACCGAGTCAAAGTCAAACACGGTTCTGAGTCATGTCAGAATCCAGCATTTAACCGGCGGCCCGGTTCTGGGGTTCTGGCCCGGTTCTGGGGTTCTGGCCCGGTCCGTCTCTAAGCAGAGAGCAGCTCCAGCCCCATCATTACATCACATAAAGGATCCATTGTTGGCTGAGTGAATGAGTGACCCAGATTACAGCCATGTAAATTTGGACAGTTTCTCCACCGTTGCCTGGATACTTCAGTTTGCTATTTGGGACTTTGGACCAGACAGCACCGTAGATTCAGAACCAACACTAAAAAAGACGGTAAGTGGTAAAATCAGCTGAATGTTCTGGGCTGCAGATGTTTGGAGAAGCTGCTTCAGTAAAAACTGAACACGTTGTGGAGGGAGGATCTTTTCCAGACCGCAGCCTCTCAGGGAGCCGCGGAACCAGAGACCCAGATTGGAGCCGGGCCAGTGGAAGAAATGGATCCACCACTGCTGGTTACTGCAGGTCATCCTGCTGGACTCCAGGCTTTTAGCCACCAGTGGTTAACCAGTGACATCCAACTGGATTTAACTAACCACTAGTCATTAACTAATCATAACTGTGAAATGAGGCCAGTGCTGTGAGTTTGATATTCTGCTGTTTCACATTTAGACTTTAACACAGAAATGATAATAAACGTGTAGTTGCAGTTTGGGATTTTAAATCCAGTGGGTCCAGTTACTGGACTAGGAGTAAACTGGGAATCCAGTGTTGATCATTTCAATCAATCTGAGAATTTATTGAGTTTTATTAGAATAATTTCAGGATTATTGGTTAATATCGGACTCTGGTGTTATTGATTTGAAGACTGTCCAATATTTACATGTGTCATCAAAGATCAGGATTTTTCAAGTTATGTATCCAATGTTGCATTTCTTTCCCACATGTTGGAATTTCAACTTTAATGTTTCCCGTCAGAAACCAACCTCTACATCCAACATGGCCGCTTCACAGAGATAAACAGTTTTAACTGGTTTTCTTTTTAATTCAATCGAATAAAATAATTAACACATTCCTGATTTTCCAACCTGCAACTGGAAGACGATTCATTTCTAGATCCAAGGTTTTGATCTGCGAGGTAAACTGAACCCAACAAGGTGAAGCTTCGAGAAATGGTTCAGTAGGTTAGAACTGGTCTGAGCATCAAGCAGAGTGATCAATAAGTGGAAGGTGTTACTGGGAAAGGTGTGGACAAAGTGACAACACCGATCTGGAGGCGGTGCAGTTGGACCCGGACTGGACGTCCTGAAACAAGGAGTAATAATTTAAAAGCACCAAACACACAAACACAGCAGCCCATCTGGAAGATGGTTCCTCTCCCAGCCGGTCTGCAGGCTCCTGAACATCACACCGACAAAACAACGCAAAGCAACACTTCTGCTGCAGCCTCTGTTCAATCAAACAGGCCGCAATGTCAAAGCAAATAAGCCACAAGCTACGTCTCGTAATATACAAAAGCATTCTTCAGAGTAAAGCGTTCAGTCGCAACAGTGTGCTGCAAACGAAGCAAATAAAAACCATTTCTGGAAATCATAAAGTGTCAGACGCCAGGACTGCAGCCTGACAGGAAACGTTAACACCGTTAAGCTAGCTTACTTACATGAGCTTTACCTTCAGTTAAACCTCAACACCTCCATTCTCCTGATTAATCCGTTTAGAACCAACGGTGTGCGAATAAACAGGACCAGAAAAAAATATTCTTGATTCAAATCAATACCTGAGAAACAATAAAATGGAGCCTCTGATGTTGATGTTGCAGCAGCAATGGGAGCTTTTTGCAAAAAGCAAAACACGTTGCATGATAAGACCAACTGGAAAACATGGTGACTCTAACACAAGGAATAATTCCTGGATGGCGGCCATATTTAAATACATGGGATCAGGTGCGCAGATCATAAAATGAAAGTTTAGGATTTTAATAAGATGATTTAGTTTAACTTTACACCAGATCTTCATCATCTGAAGCTGGAGGCGTTTACACTTTATGTCAAAAAGGTTCTCAACTGTCTTTGTTTCAGTTCTGAAAAACTGATCACAGTTTGTAAATCAATAGATCAAAATAGTTAGAGGCCATGTCCAGACTGGCAGCCATTACAGGAGGATGTTGTTCAGTTTAGTCTTCAGGCGTTTCTGTTTGCTTTCTGCAAAACGGATCCAGCCTGACGTTGGAGGCTCCACCGTTTTCTGACTGGACTTTTCTGACTTCAACAAGAACTCAGTGTTACAACATTAAAACGGAACATTTTAACGTTATTTTCACTGATCAGAGACTAGTCAGACTTATGTCCCAGATAACATCAACAATACTGTGCAAAAGGTTTATCAATAAAACAGAAGGTCTAAAACTGGATCGGACAGTAAACGGCATCAGGTTTGTTCTCTTTAAGGCACTTGGCAGGCAGAGAGTCGGCTTCAGCTCTGCAATGACGAAATAAACATATAAACTGCGTAAAGCTTTAGCTCAGTGTTACAGATCAATTTGGTTTGTTTATCGGGTTGTTAAAGCAGAACCAACAGAGTTGATGTGGAAATGAAGCGATTTGTTGAGCCGCTGTTCAGCTGTTGGGTTAAAGGTCCGGTCTGATCTGATCTGCCTATCAGGAGACAATGGGACCTGCTCAGTTCCTGATCCACAGAGATCCACAGAGATCCACAGAGATCCACGGCACACGCAGTGCGACAGTCTCTGTTGGAGTTCCTGCCCTTCACTCCAGGCCGAAGCCTTCGGCATTGGAGATGGCAATGGTGAGTTTGTGTTTGAGCTCCTTGCGCGTTCGATACGGAGGCAAACAGATCTGGTTGAAGCAGGTGTGAGAGACGGGAAGCCTGAGGAGACAGAGAGGAAGTTCAACGTTAGCAAACAGCCCGACATCAACGGGTTAGAGAGCTGCTCCTCTTTCAGCAGAATAAACTTTAACTGATGCAGAGTCAGTTTAATGTTGCCTTCAGGACCAACATTTGTCCAGGAACTTTTGCTTTTTTTACAAAGTCAACAGAAACCAGATTCCACATTCAGATTAAACCCTGTCTGAGGAACAGGAGGGTACGGCTCTAAGCATTAGCATTAGCTCTGCTAACGCTAACACACTACATCAACATGGTATATAGTGGAAGCTAATGCTAAAATGCTAAATCCAACCATTTATCATGACAACATGCTACATAGTGTAAGCGTTGTTGGGGTCAGTAAGCAGAGCGACGTCTAGTTCCCTCTGAACCTGGCGCTAAACATGCAGAACCTTAACCCAAACTACTTTCACTCAGAGATATTTACAGGCCAGAGGATCCAGAGAGGATCCTTAAGGTGCAGATTAGGAGCTTAAGAGGAAAAAAAGAAAATCCAGCAAGACATGAAGGACGCTCAGTGGATTCATGGCAGCATATTCTGGCTACTGGGTT
Organism: Poeciliopsis paucimaculata; assembly: GCA_903067055.1. Taxonomy (NCBI): domain Eukaryota; kingdom Metazoa; phylum Chordata; class Actinopteri; order Cyprinodontiformes; family Poeciliidae; genus Poeciliopsis; species Poeciliopsis paucimaculata. The sequence goes on from CAEGAD010059483.1 coordinate 14,624, forward strand.
CACTCTGATTTCTGTAGTTCTGACACAAAACCCGCAGTCTGTAAACACGACACACACACACACACACAAACACACACACACTGGTTTAAGTGCTGTGGGAGCCGGTGAGAGCTAAGCTGTGTTGAGTTCATGAGAGTGCATGGCTGGTTTTCACATTTGCCAGAGAAATGAAGCGTTCAGGTGGAAGAAGCCACTGCTGCTGCTCAACAACCTGGGAAGGGTTATAACCAGGACCGGGACTTTAACGCTTTAATCTCCATTAATTATCCAGATACATTTTATCAAGCTGAAATTTTTAATTGTGTTATTTTAAATTCCATATTATTCACACATTCCTACTGTGCCTGTAAATCTGACACAATCAGCATCGCAAACTAAAATGATCACAAACCAAACGGGGACATTTTCATGACCAGCAAATTAAATATTCTGACGAAAAGCAAAACGAAGAAGAAAGAAGAATTTGTGCTTCAGGAACTCTGATGGTTGAAGAACATGAAGAACAAGCAAGATTCAAAATAATAAATATGTTTGTTGTTGAACTCATATGTCTGTTTATTCAGTAATTTAGCAGCAAAAATGTTTTAGCATTGAAAATGTTTATTTTATCGATAGTTTCATGTTAAAACCTAATTAATTAATTATAGATCCTGCAGTCAACTTGACTAGACATTTTAATGTTTGACTATAATAAACCAGGTTAGGAGAAATGCCTTATGCATCTGTTCAGCATGATGGTGGATGGATGATGATGTGGGCTCAGGTTGGGGCTACAGGACCTCAAAATGATCCAAATGATCAGGCAGAAGCATCTTGTTGACGTGTTTGTGATTAAAAACGTTCAGATATCAACAAGCCGAAGAGTTTCTGGAGATGAGGAAGGATGAAGAGAAAAACAGGAGGAGGCTGAACTCTCCTCCAGAAGCAGCATCGTAAGGAGGCAGCAGCAGCATCGTAAGGAGGCAGCAGCAGCATCGTAAGGAGGCTGGGGCAGCAGCAGCATCGTAAGGGGCTGGGGCAGCAGCAGCATCGTAAGGGGCAGCAGCAGCATCGTAAGGAGGCTGGGGCAGCAGCAGCATCGTAAGGGGCTGGGGCAGCAGCAGCATCGTAAGGGGCAGCAGCAGCATCGTAAGGAGGCAGCAGCAAGGAGGTGAGCGAGTTCACGGCCCTCCAGTCTGGACGTGAACTCGGTGAACATAGTTGTCTTTAGATCTGACTCCATTCTGGGGTCACGTTATCTGGGAGCTCCTTAAGGCCCCGACCCATACGGGTGTGTGTGTGTGTGTGTGTGTAAGAGGATTCCTCCAGCAGCGCTATCTGTATATGTGTAGCTATAGGAACATGATCTGGTCCTGTTGTTGGACCATATAGAGGCCCGGCTGCTCATGAGTGTTCAGTGTGTGTGAAAGGAGAGCTGTTTGTCAGAGCAGCGTGGTTTCTCCCACACACACACACACGCACACACACCCCCACACACACACACACACACACACGCCCACACACACACACACACACACACACACACACACACACACACACACACACACACACACACACACAGGGTGTTTCAGAGTCCAACACACAGCTGAGATTAGAGCTGCTGGGCCCCCGACCATTCACTGAGCTTCAATGCTGTGGAAAGTTTGTCCATGGGAAAACGTCCAGCCAGCTGCCACATGACACATCATAGTAAACAACCAGCTCAGCTATGAAGCTAAAACATGAAGAGACGCTAACAGGTCACAATTTTAATAAATTAAAAGATGAGCTGAAGACATTTGAGGTTGTTTTGTGTCTGAAGGTTTAAGTTTTATTATATTGTGTCAAAAGGTGGACGAGCATGAAGGCTTGTCTGGTTTCTATGTTTTATTCCATGGATTGATGAAGGGACATATTGATAGACGTATTGATGGACTTATTGGTGGACTTATTGATAGACTTATTGGTGGACTTATTGGTGGACTTATTGATAGACTTATTGGTGGACTTATTGATGGACATATTGATGGACTTATTGATGGACATATTGATGGACATATTGATGGACTTATTGATGGACATATTAATGGACATATTGATGGACTTATTGATGGACATATTGATGGACTTATTGATGGACTTATTGGTGGACATATTGATGGACTTATTGGTGGACATATTGGTGGACTTATTGATGGACTTATTGGTGGACATATTGATGGACTTATTGGTGGACATATTGATGGAC